>JAGIQG010000005.1:10961902-11156902 GCA_024679065.1 Sphyrna mokarran
ACTTTGGCAGGAACAATAAATGTGTAGAGTATAGGGCTAATGGTAGGGCTCTTATAGTGTTGAGGAACAGAAGGATCTTGGTGTATGTGTCAATAGATCCCTGAAAGTAGGCAGTCAAGTGGATAAAGTTGTTAAGAAGGCATATGAGTCTTAGCTTTTATTGGTAGGGGATTGAATTTAGGAGCCGCAGCATCATGTTGCAACTGTACAAAACTCTAGTGCGGCCGCACTTGGAGTATTGTGTGCAGTTCTGGTCCCCACATTATAAGAAAGGAGGCATTGGAAGGGTACAGAGGAGGTGTTAACCAGTATGTTTCCTGGTATGGAGGGCGAATGTCCTATGAAGAGAGTTGAAGGATTTGAGGTTGTTTTCGTTTAGAAAGGAGGCGGCTAGAGGGGATCTTATTGAGTCATATAAGATGATTAAGGTTTAGATAGTGTGGACAGTGATAGCCTTTTTCCTAGGAATGGAGAAAGCTAGCACGAGGGGACACAGCTTTAAATTAAGGGGTCATGAGTTATAGACGGATAAAGCAGAGTTAGGTTCGTTTCAAAGATTGATTAGGGAGTGGATGCCCTGCTGCAGCTGTTGTAGATGCGACAAGTTTGTGGCGTTTAAGAGGTTAGGTTGATAAGTATATGGATGTGAAGGGAATGTTTTAGTTAGGAGGGGCATTGCTTTTTATTTTTGGTCGGCACAACATCGAAGCGAAGGGCCTGTGTCTGTGCTGTATTGTTCTATGTTCTATGTATCCATTATTCTATATATAAACCATCTGAATCCCTCGATTAGATTCCAGTCTGCAATCACTCCCAGGTATCCATTATTCTATATATAAACCATCTGAATCCCTCGATTAGATTCCAGTCTGCAATCACTCCCACGTATCCATTATTCTATATATAAACCATCTGCATCCTCGATGAGATTCCAGTCTGTAAACACTCCCAGGTATCCATTATTCTATATATAAACCATCTGAACCCCTCGATAAGATTCCAGTCTGTAATCACTCCCAGGTATCCATTATTCTATATATTAACGATCTGAACCGCTCGATTAGATTCCAGTCTGAAATCACTCACAGATATCCATTATTCTATAAATAAACCATCTGAACCCCTCGATTAGATTCCAGTTTGTAATAACTCCAAGATATCCATTATTCTATATATAAACCACCTGAACCCCTCGATTAGATTCCAGTCTGTAATCACTCCCAGATATCCATTATTCTATATATAAACCATCTGAATCCCTCCATTAGAATACAGTCTGTAATCACTCCCAGGTATCCATTATTCTATATATAAACCATCGGAACCTCTCGATTAGATTCCAGTCTGTAATCACTACCACGTATCCATTATTCTATATATAAACCATCTGCATCCGTCGATTGGATTCCAGTCTGTAATCACTCCCAGGTATCCATTATTCTATATATAAACCATCTGAACCCCTCGATTAGATTCCAGTATGTAATCACTCCTAGGTATCCATTATTCTGTATATAAACCATCTGAACCCCTCGTTTAGATTCCAGTCTGTAATCACTCCCAGGTATCCATTATTCTATATATAAACCATCTGAATCCCTCGATTAGATTCCAGTCTGTAATCACTCGCAGGTATCCATTATTCTATATATAAACCATCTGAATCCCTCGATTAGATTCCAGTCTGTAATCACTCCCAGGTATCCATTATTCTATGTATAAACCATCCGAATCCCTCGATTAGATTCCAGTCTGCAATCACTCCCACGTATCCATTATTCTATATATAAACCATCTGAATCCCTCGATTAGATTCCAGTCTGCAATCACTCCCACGTATCCATTATTCTATATATAAACCATCTGAATCCCTCGATTAGATTCCAGTCTGCAATCACTCCCACGTATCCATTATTCTATATATAAACCATCTGCATCCTCGATGAGATTCCAGTCTGTAAACACTCACAGGTATCTGTTATTCTATATATAAACCATCTGAATCCCTCGATGAAATTCCAGTCTGTAAACAATCCCAGGTATCCATTATTCTATATATAAACCATCTGAATCCCTCCATTAGATTCCAGTCTGTAATCACTACCACGTATCCATTATTCTATATATAAACCACCTGAACCCCTCGATTAGATTCCAGTCTGTAATCGCTCCCAGATATCCATTATTCTATATATAAACCATCTGAATCCGTCCATTAGAATACAGTCTGTAATCACTCCCAGGTATCCATTATTCTATGTGTAACCCATCTGAATCCCTCGATTAGATTCCAGTCTGTAATCACTACCATGTATCCATTATTCTATACATAAACCATCTGCATCCTCGATTAGATTCCAGTCTCTAATCACTCCCAGGTATCCATTATTCTATACATAAAGCATTTGAACCCCTCGATTAGATATGAGCCTGTAATCACTCCCAGGTATCCATTATTCTATATATAAACCATCTGAACCCCTCGATTAGATTCCAGTCTGTAATCACTCCCAGGTATCCATTACTCTATATATAAACCATCAGAACCCCTCGATTAGATTCCAGTCTGTAATCACTCCCAGGTATCCATTATTCTATATATAAACCATCTGAACCCCTCGATTAGATTCCAGTCTGTAATCACTCCCAGGTATCCATTATTCCATTTATATAAACCATCTGAACCCCTCGATTAGATTCCAGTCTGTAATCACTCCCAGGTATCCATTATTCCATATATATAAACCATCTGAATCCCTCGATTAGATTCCAGTCTGTAATCACTCCCAGGTATCCATTATTCTAGCTATAAACCATCTGAACCCTGCGATTAGATTCCAGTCTGTAATCACTCCCAGGTATCCATCATTCGACGTAGAAACCATTTGAATCCCTCCATTAGATTCCAATCTTTTATCACTGCCAGATATCAATTATTCTATATATAAACCATCTGAATCCCTCGATTAGATTCCAGTCTGTAATCACTCCCAGGTATCCATTATTCTATATATAAACTATCTGAATCCCTCGATTAGATTCCAGTTTGTAATCACTCCCAGGTATCCATTATTCTATATATAAACCATCTGAACCCCTGGATTATATTCCAGTCTGTAATCACTCCAAGGTATCCAGTATTCTATATATAAACCATCCGAACCCCTGGATTAGATTCCAGTCTGTAATCACTCCCAGGTATCCATTATTCTATGTATAAACCATCCGAACTTTTCGATTAGATTCCAGTCTGCAAACACTCCCACGTATCCATTATTCTATATATAAACCATCCGAATCCCTCGATTAGATTCCAGTCTGCAATCACTCCCAGGTATGCATTATTCTATATATAAACCATCTGAACCTCTCAATTAGTTTCCAGTCTGCAATCACTCCCATGTATCCATTATTCTATATATAAACCATCTGAATCCCTCGATTAGATTCCAGTCTGCAATCACTCCCACGTATCCATTATTCTATATATAAACCATCTGCATCCTCGATGAGATTCCAGTCTGTAAACACTCCCAGGTATCCGTTATTCTATATATAAACCATCTGAATCCCTCGATGAAATTCCAGTCTGTAAACAATCCCAGGTATCCATTATTCGATGTATAAACCATGTGAATCCCTCCATTCGATTCCAGTCTGTAATTACTCCCAGGTATCCATTATTCTATATATAAACCATGTGAATCCCTCCATTCGATTCCAGTCTGTAATCACTCCCAGATATCCATTATTCTATCTATGAACCATCTGAACCCCTCGATTAAATTCCAGTCTATAATCATTCCCAGGTATCCATTATTCAATATATAAACCATCTGAACCCCTCGATTAGATTCCAGTCTGCAATTACTCCCAGGTATCCATTATTCTATATATAAACCATCTGAACCCCTCGATTAGACTCCAGTCTGTAATCACTCCCAGGTATCCATTATTCCATATATATAAACCATCTGAACCCCTCGATTAGATTCCAGTCTGTAATCACTCCCAGGTATCCAGTATTCTATATATAAACCATTTGAACCACTCGATTAGATTCCAGTCTGTAATCACTCACAGGTATCAACTATTCTATATTAAAACCATCTGAACCCCTCGATTAGATTCCAGTCTGTAATCACTCCCAGGTATCCATTATTCTATATATAAAGCATCTGAACCCCTCGATTAGATATCAGCCTGCAATCACTCCCAGGTATCCATTATTGTATATATAAAGCCTTTGAACCCCTCGATTAGATTCCAGTCTGTAATCACTACCAGGTATCCATCATTCTATCGATAAACCATCTGAACCCCTCGATTAAATTCCAGTCTGTATTCATTCCCAGATATCCATTATTGTATATATTAAGCATCTGAACCCCTCGATTAGATTCCAGTCTGTAACCATTCCCAGATATCCATTATTCTACATATAAACCATCTGAACCTCTCGATTAGATTCCAATCTTAAATCACTTCCAGATGTCCATTATTCTACATATAAACCATCTGAACCTCTCGATTAGGTTCCAGTCTGAAATCACTCCCAGGTATCCCTTATTCTATGTGTAAACCATCTGAATCCCTCGATTAGATTCCAGTCTGTAATCATTACCACGTATCCATTATTCTATACATAAACCATCTGTATCCTCGATTAGATTCCAGTCTGTAATCACTCCCAGGTATCCATTATTCTATATATAAAGTATTTGAACCCCTCGATTAGATATCAGCCTGCAATCACTCCCAGGTATCCATTATTGTATATAAAGCCTTTGAACCCCTCGATTAGATTCCAGTCTGTAATCACTACCACGTATCCATTATTCTATACATAAACCCTCTGCATCCTCGATTAGATTCCAGTCTGAAATCACTCCCAGGTATCCATTATTCTATGTGTAACCCATCTGAATCCCTCGATTAGATTCCAGTCTTGAATCACTACCACGTATCCATTATTCTATACATAAACCCTCTGCATCCTCGATTAGATTCCAGTCTGTAATCACTCCCAGGTATCCATTATTCTATATATAAAGCATTTGAACCCCTCGATTAGATATCAGCCTGCAATCACTCCCAGGTATCCATTATTGTATATATGAAGCCTTTGAACCCCTCAATTAGATTCCAGTCTGTAATCACTACCAGGTATCCATCATTCTATCGATAAACCATCTGAAGCCCTCGATTAAATTCCAGTCTGTATTCATTCCCAGGTATCCAGTATTCGATGTATAAACCATCTGAACCTCTATATTAGATTGCAGTCTGTAATCACTCCCAGGTATCCATTATTCTATACATAAAGCATTTGAACCTCTCGATTAGATTCCAGTCTGTAATCACTCCCAGGTATCCATTATTCTATATATAAACGATCTGAATCCCTCGATTAGATTCCAGAATATAATCACTCCCAGGTATCCATTATTCTATATATAAACCATCTGAACCCCTCGATGAGATTCCAGTCTGTAATCACTCACAGATATCCATTATTCTATATATAAACCATCCGAACCCCTCGATGAGATTCCAGTTTGTTA
The DNA here is from genome assembly GCA_024679065.1 of Sphyrna mokarran. Classification (NCBI taxonomy): domain Eukaryota; kingdom Metazoa; phylum Chordata; class Chondrichthyes; order Carcharhiniformes; family Carcharhinidae; genus Sphyrna; species Sphyrna mokarran. The sequence goes on from JAGIQG010000005.1 coordinate 10,967,467, forward strand.
GAACTCCATGATATCCATTATTCTATATATAAACCACCTGAACCCCTCGATTAGATTCCAGTCTGTAATCACTCCCAGGTATCCATTATTCCGTATATAAACCATCTGAATCCCTCCATTAGAATACAGTCTGTAATCACTGCCAGGTATCCAGTATTCTATATATAAACCATCTGAACCTCTCGATTAGGTTCCAGTCTGTAATCACTCCCAGGAATCCATTATTCTATGTGTAACCCATCTGAATCCCTCCATTAGATTCCAGTCTGTAGTCACTACCACGTATCCATTATTCTATACATAAACCATCTGCATCCTCGATTAGATTCCAGTCTGTAATCACTCCCAGGTATCCATTATCCTATCGATAAACCATCTGAATCCCTCGATTAGATTCCAGAATATAATCCCTCCCACGTATCCATTATTCTATATATAAACCATTTGAACCCCTCTCGATTCAATTCCAATCTGTAATCACTCCCAGATATCCATTATTCTATCTATGAACCATCTGAACCCCTCGATTAAATTCCAGTCTGTAATCATTCCCAGGTATCCATTATTCAATATATAAACCGTCTGAACCCCTCGATTAGATTCCAGTCTGCAATCACTCCCAGGTATCCATTATTCTATATATAAACCATCTGAACCCCTCGATTAGATTCCAGTCTGTAATCACTCCCAGGTATCAACTATTCTATATTAAAACCATCTGAACCCCTCGCTTAGATTCCTGTCTGTAATCACTCACAGGTATCCATTATTCTATATATAAAGCATCTGAACCCCTCGATTAAATTCCAGTCTGTAAGCACTCCCAGGTATCCATTATTCTATGTGTAACCCATCTGAATCCCTCGATTAGATTCCAGTCTGTAATCACTACCACGTATCCATTATTCTATACATAAATCCTCTGCATCCTCGATTAGATTCCAGTCTGTAATCACTCCCAGGTATCCATTATTCTATATATAAAGTATTTGAACCCCTCGATTAGATATCAACCTGCAATCACTCCCAGGTATCCATTATTGTATATATAAAGCCTTTGAACCCCTCGATTAGATTCCAGTCTGTAATCACTACCAGGTATCCATCATTCTATCGATAAACCATCTGAACCCCTCGATTGAATTCCAGTCTGTACTCATTCCCAGGTATCCAGTATTCGATGTATAAACCATCTGAACCTCTCGATTAGATTGCAGTCTGTAATCACTCCCAGGTATCCATTATTCTATCTATAAACCATCTGAACCCCGCGATTAGATTCCAGTCTGTAATCACTCCCAGGTATCCATTATTCGATGTATAAACCATTTGAATCCCTCCATTAGATTCCAGTCTGTAAACACTCCCAGGTATCCATTATTCGATGTATAAACCATTTGAATCCCTCCATTAGATTCCAGTCTGTAATCACTCCCAGGTATCCATTATTCTATCTATAAACCATCTGAACCCTCGATTAGATGCCAGTCTGTAATCACTCCCAGGTATCCATTATTCGATGTATAAACCATCTCAACCCCTCAATTAGATTCCGGTCTGTAATCACTCACAGGTATCCCTTATTCTATATATAAACCACCTGAACCCCTCGATTAGATTCCAATCTTTTATCACTGCCAGATATCAATTATTCTATATATAAACCATCTGAACCCCTCGTTTCGATTCCAGTCTGTAATCACTCGCAGGTATCCATTATTCTACATATAAACCATCTGAATCCCTTGATTAGATTCCAGTCTGTAATCACTCCCAGGTATCCAATATTCTATATATGAACCATCTGAACCCCTGGATTAGGTTCGAGTGTGTAATCACTCCCAGGTATCCATTATTCTATGTATAAACCATCTGAATCCCTCGATTAGATTCCAGTCGGCAATCACGCCCAGGTATCCATTATTCTATATATAAACCATCTGAATCCCTCGATTAGATTCCAGTCTGCAATCACTCCCACGTATCCATTATTCTATATATAAACCATCTGCATCCTTTATGAGATTCCAGTCTGTAAACACTCCCAGGTATCCGTTATTCTATATATAAACCATCTGAATCCCTCGATGAGATTCCAGTCTGTAAACAATCCCAGGCATCCATTATTCAATATATAAACCATCTGAATCACTCCATTATATTCCAGTCTGTAATCACTCCCAGATATCCATTATTGCATATATAAACCATCTGAACCCCTCAATAAGATTCCAGTCTGTAATCACTCCCAGGTATCCATTATTCTATATATTAACGATCTGAACCGCTGGATTAGATTCCAGTCTGAAATCACTCACAGATATCCATCATTCTATATATAAACCATCTGAACCCCTTCATTAGATTCCAGTTTGAAATCACTGCCAGATATCAATTATTCTATATATAAACCATCTGAACCCCTCGATTAGATTCCATTCTGTAATCACTCCCAGGTATCCATTATTCTGTATATAAACCATCTGAACCCCTCGTTTAGATTCCAGTCTGTAATCACTCCCAGGTATCCATTATTCTATATATAAACCATCTGAATCCCTCGATTAGATTCCAGTCTGTAATCACTCGCAGGTATCCATTATTCTATATATAAACCAGCTGAATCCCTCGAATACATTCCAGTCTGTAATCACTTCCAGGTATCCATTATTCTATATATAAACCATCTGAACCCCTGGATTAGATTCCAGTCTGTAATCACTCCAAGTTATCCATTATTCTAAACCATCTGAACCCCTGGATTAGATTCCAGTCTGTAATCACTCCAAGTTATCCATTATTCTATATATAAACCATCTGAACACCTGGATTAGATTCCAGTCTGTAATCACTTCAAGTTATCCATTATTCTATATATAAACCATCCGAACCTTTCGATTAGATTCCAGTCTGTAATCACTCCCAGGTATCCATTATTCTATATATGAACCATATGAATCCCTCGATTAGATTCCAGTCTGCAATCACTCCCAGGTATCCATTATTCTATATATAAACCATCTGAATCCCTTGATTAGATTCCAGTCTGCAATCACTCCCACATATCCATTATTCTATATATAAACCATCTGAATCCCTCGATGAGATTCCAGTCTGTAAACACTCCCAGGTATCCATTATTCTATATATAAACCATCTGAATCCCTCCATTAGATTCCAGTCTGTAATCACTCCCAGATATCCATTATTGCATATATAAACCATCTGAACCCCTCGATAAGATTCCAGTCTGTAATCACTCCCAGGTATCCATTATTCTATATATTAACGATCTGAACCGCTCGATTAGATTCCAGTCTGTAATCACTCACAGATATCCATTATTCTATATATAAACCATCTGAATCGCTCCATTAGAATACAGTCTGTAATCACTCCCAGGTATCCATTATTCTATATATAAACCATCTGAACCTCTCGATTAGGTTCCAGTCTGTAATCACTCCCAGGTATCCATTATTCTATGTGTAACCCATCTGAATCCTTCGATTAGATTCCAGTCTGTGATCACTACCACGTATCCAATATTCTATACATAAACCATCTGCATCCTCGATTAGATTCCAGTCTGTAATCACTCCCAGGTATCCATTATTCTATATATAAACGATCTGAACCCCTCGATTAGATTCCACTCTGTAATCACTCCCAGGTATCCATTATTCTATAGATAAACCATCTGAATCCCTCGATTAGATTCCAGAATATAATCCCTCCCAGGTATCCATTATTCTATATATAAACCATTTGAAGTCCTCGATTAGATTCCAATCTGTAATCACTCCCAGATATCCATTATTCTATATATACACCATCTGAATCCCTCGATTAGATTCCAGTCTGTAATCACTCCCAGGTATCCATTATTGTATAGATAAACCATCTGCATCCTCGATGAGATTCCAGTCTGTAAACACTCCCAGGTATCTATTATTCTATATATAAAGCATTTGAACCCCTCGATTAGATATGAGCCTGTAATCACTCCCAGTTATCCATTATTCTATATATAAAGCATTTGAACCCCTCGATTAGATTCCAGTCTGTAATCACTCCCAGGTATCCATTATTCGATGTATAAACCATTTGAAACCCTCCATTAGATTCCAGTCTGTAATTACTCCCAGATATCCATTATTCTATCTATAAACCATCTGAACCCCGCCATTAGATTCCAGTCTGTAATCACTCCCAGGTACCCATTATTCGATGTATAAACCATTTGAAACCCTCCATTAGATTCAAGTCTGTAATCACTCCCAGGTATCCATTATTCGATGTATAAACCATGTGAACCTCTCGATTCGATTCCAGTCTGTAATCACTCCCAGGTATCCATTATTCTACATATAAACCATCTGAATCCCTCGATTAGATTCCAGTCTGTAATCACTCGCAAGCATCCATTATTCCATATATACACCATCTGCATCCTCGATGAGATTCCACTCTGTAAACACTCCCAGGTATCCGTTATTCTATATATAAACCATCTGAATCCCTCGATAAGATTCCAGTCTGTAATCACTCCCAGGTATCCATTACTCTATATATAAACCATCTGAATCCCTCCATTAGAATACAGTCTGTAATCACTCCCAGGTATCCATTATTCTATATATAAACCATCTGAACCTCTCGATTAGGTTCCAGTCTGTAATCACTCCCAGGTATCCATTATTCTATGTGTAACCCATCTGAATCCCTCGATCAGATTCCAGACTGTAATCACTACCACGTATCCATTATTCTATACATAAACCATCTGCATCCTCGATTAGATTCCAGTCTGTAATCACTCCCAGGTATCCATTATTCTATATATAAAGCATTTGAACCCCTCGATTAGATATGAGCCTGTAATCACTCCCAGGTATCCATTATTCTATATATAAATGATCTGAACCCCTCGATTAGATTCCAGTCTGTAATCACTCCCAGGTATCCATTATTCTATCGATAAACCATCTGAATCCCTCGATTAGATTCCAGAATGTAATCACTCCCGGGTATCCATTATTCTATACATAAACCATTTGAACCCCTCGATTAGATTCCAATCTGTAATCACTCCCAGATATCCATTATTCTATCTATGAACCTTCTGAACCCCTCGATTATATTCCAGTCTGTAATCATTCCCAGGTATCCATTATTCAATATATAAACCATCTGAACCCCTCGATTAGATTCCAGTCTGCAATTACTCCCAGGTATCCATTATTCTATTTATAAACCATCTGAACCCCACGATTAGATTCCAGTCTGTAATCACTCCCAGCTATCCATTGTTCTATATATAAAGCATTTGAACCCCTCGATTAGATATTAGCCTGCAATCACTCCCAGGTATCCATTATTGTATATATAAAGCCTTTGAACCCCTCGATTAGATTCCAGTCTGTAATCACTACCAGGTATCCATCATTGTATCGATAAACCAGCTGAACCCCTCGATTAAATTCCAGTCTGTATTCATTCCCAGATATCCATTATTCTATATATAAAGCATTTGAACCCCTCGATTAGATTCCAGTCTGTAATCATTCCCAGATATCCATTCATCTACATATAAACCATCTGAACCCCTCGATTAGATTCCGATCTTAAATCACTTCCAGATATCCATTATTCTATATATAAACCATCTGAGCTCCTCAGTTAGATTCCAGTCTGTAATCACTACCAGATATCCATTATTCCAAATATAAACCATCTGAACCCCTCGATTAGATTCCACTCTGTAATCACTCACAGGTATCCATTATTCTATATATAAACCATCTGAATCCTCAATTAGATTCCAGTCTGCAATCACTCCCAGATATCCATTATTCTATATATAAACCATCTGAATCCTCAATTAGGTTCCAGTCTGTAATCACTCCCAGGTATCCATTATTCTATGTGTAACCCATCTGAATCCCTCGATTAGATTCCAGTCTGTAATCACTACCACGTATCCATTATTCTATATATAAACCATCTGCATCCTCGATTAGATTCCAGTCTGTAATCACTACCAGGTATCCATCATTCTATCGATAAACGATCTGAACCCCTCGATTAAATTCCAGTATGTATTCATTCCCAGATATCCATTACTCTATATATTAAGCATCTGAAGCCCTCGATTAGATTCCAGTCTGTAATTACTCCCAGGTATCCAGTATTCGATGTATAAACCATCTGAACCTCTCGATTAGATTCCAGTCTGTAATTACTCCCAGGTATCCAGTATTCGATGTATAAACCATCTGAACCTCTCGATTATATTCCAGTCTGTAATCACTCCCAGGTATCCATAATTGTATATATAAACCATCTGAACCCCTCGATTAGATTCCAGTCTGTAAACACTCCCAGTATCCATTATTCTATATATAAACCATCTGAACCCCTCGATTAGATTCCAGTCTGTAATCACTCCCAGGTATCGATTATTCTGTATATAAACCATCTGCATCCTCGATGAGATTCCAGTCTATAATCACTCCCAGGTATCCATTATTCTATATATAAACCATCTGAATCCCTCGATTAAATTCCAGTCGGCAATCACTCCCACGTATCCATTATTCTATATATAAACCATCTGAATCCCTCGATTAGATTCCAGTCTGTAATCACTCCCAGATATCCATTATTCTATGTATAAACCATCTGAATCCCTCGATGAGATTCCAGTCTGTAAACACTCCCAGGTATCCATTATTCTATATATAAACCATCTGAACCCCCCGATTAGGTTCCAGTCTGTAATCACTCCCAGGTATCCATTATTCTATATATAAACCATCTGAATCCCTCGATGAGATTCCAGTCTGTAAACACTCCCAGGTATCCATTATTATATATATAAACCATCTGAACCCCTCGATGAGATTCCAGTCTGTAAACACTCCCAGGTATCCATTATTATATATATAAACCATCTGAATCCCTCGATTAGATTCCAGTCTGTAATCACTCCCAGATATCCATTATTGTATATATAATCCATCTGAACCCCTCGATTAGATTCCAGTCTGTAATCACGCCCAGGTATCCATTATTCTATATATAAACCATCTGAACCCCGCGATTAGATTCCTGTCTGTAATCACTCCCAGGTATCCATTATTCGATGTTAAACCATTTGAAACCCTCCATTTGATTCCAGTCTGTAATCACTCCCAGGTATCCATTATTCGATGTATAAACCATCTGAACCTCTCGATTCAATTCCAGTCTGTAATCACTCCCAGGTATCCATTATTCTATATATAAACCATCTGAACCTCTGGACTAGATTCCAGTCTGTAATCACTACCACGTATCCATTCTTCTATATATACACCATCTTAATCCTCGATTAGATTCCAGTCTGTAATTACTCCCAGGTATCCATTATTCTATATATAAACCATCTGAACCCCTCAATTAGATTCCAGTCTGTAATCACTACCAGATATCCTTTATTCTATATATAAACCATCTGAATCCCTTGATTAGATTCCAGTCTGTAATCACTCCCAAGTATCCATTATTCTATATATAAACCATGTGAATCCCTCGAATTGATTCCAGTCTGTAATCACTCCCAGGTATCCATTATTCTATATATAAACCTGCTGAATCCCTCGATTATATTCCAGTCTGTAATCACTCCCAGATATCCATTATTCTGTATATAAACCATCTGAACCCCTCGATTAGATTCCAGTCTATAATCACTCCCAGGTATTCATTATTCTATATATAAACCAGCTGAATCCCTCGATTAGATTCCAATCTTTTATCACTGACAGATATCTATTATTCTATATATAAACCATCTGAACCCCTCGATTAGATTCCAGTGTGTAATCATTCCCAGGTATCCATTATTCTATATGTAAACCATCTGAATCCCTCGATTAGATTCCAGTCAGTAATCACTCCCAGGTATCCATTATTCTATATATAAACCATCTGAACCCCTCCATTAGATTCCAGTCTGTAACCACTCCCAGATATCCATTAGTCTATATATAAACCATCTGAACCCCTCGATTATATTCCAGTCTGTAATCACTACCAGGTATCCATTATTCTGTATATAAACCATCTCAACCCGTCGATAAGATTCCAGTCTGTAATCACTCCCAGGTACTCATTATTCTATATATAAACCATCTGAATCCCTCCATTAGATTCCAGTCTGTAATCACTCCCAGGTATCCATTATTCTATATATAAACCATCTGAACCCCTCGATTAGATTCCAGTCTGTAATCACTCCCAGGTATCCATTATTCTATCGATAAACCATCTGAATCCCTCGATTAGATTCCAGAATATAATCACTCCCAGGTATCCATTATTCTATATATAAACCATCGGAATCCCTCGATTAGGTTCCAGTGTGTAATCACTCCCAGGTATCCATTATTCTATGTGTAACCCATCTGAATCCCTCGATTAAATTCCAGTCTGTAATCACTACCACGTATCCCTTATTGTATCGATAAACCATCTGATCCCCTCGATTAGATTCCAGAATATAATCACTCCCAGGTATCCATTATTCTATATATAAACCATTTGAACCCCTCGATTAGATTCCAATCTGTAATCACTCCCAGATATCCATTATTCTATGAACCATCTGAACCCCTCGATTAGATTCCAGTCTGTAATCTCTCCCAGATATCTTTGCAGGTCCTATGAAGAGAGGTTGAAGGATTTGAGGTTGTTTTCGTTAGAAAGGAGGCGGCTAAGAGGGGATCTTATTGAAGCATATAAGATGATTAGAGGTTTAGATAGGGTGGACAGTGATAGCCTTTTTCCTAGGATGGAGAAAGCTAGCACGAGGGGACACAGCTTTAAATTAAGGGGTATGAGTTATAGGACGGATATCAGAGGTAGGTTCTTTACTCAAAGAGTGATTAGGGAGTGGAATACCCTGCCTGCAGCTGTTGTAGATGCGCCAAGTTTGGTGGCGTTTAAGAGGTTAATTGATAAGTATATGGAAGAGAAGGGAATGGTTTAGTTTGGAGGGGCATTGCTTTTTATTTTGGTCGGCACAACATCGAAGGCCGAAGGGCCTGTTCTGTGCTGTAATGTTCTATGTTCTATGTTCTATGTATCCATTATTCAATGTATAAACCATCCAAACCTTTCGATTAGATTCCAGTCTGTAATCACTCCCATGTATCCATTATTCTATATATAAACCATCTGAATCCTCGATTAGATTCCAGTCTGTAATTACTCCCAGGTATCCATTATTCTATATATAAACCATCTGAACCCCTCAATTAGATTCCAGTCTGTAATCACTACCAGATATCCATTATTCTATATTTTAACCATCTGAATCCCTTGATTAGATTCCAGTCTGTAATCACTCCCACGTATCCATTATTCTATGTATAAACCATCTGAATCCCTCGATTAGATTCCAGTGTGTAATCACTCCCAGGTATCCATTATTCTATATATAAACCATCTGAACCCCTCGATTAGATTCCAGTCTATAATCACTCCCAGGTATTCATTATTCTATATATAAACCATCTGAACCCCTCGATTAGATTCCAGTGTGTAATGATTCCCAGGTATCCATTATTCTATATGTAAACCATCTGAATCCCTCGATTAGATTCCAGTCAGTAATCACTCCCAGGTATCCATTATTCTATATATAAACCATCTGAACCCCTCCATTAGATTCCAGCCTGTAACCACTCCCAGATATCCATTAGTCTATATATAAACCATCTGAACCCCTCGATTATATTCCAGTCTGTAATCACTACCAGGTATCCATTATTCTGTATATAAACGATCTGAACCCGTCGATAAGATTCCAGTCTGTAATCACTCCCAGGTATTCATTATTCTATATATAAACCATCTGAATCCCTCCATTAGATTCCAGTCTGTAATCCCTCCCAGGTATCCAGTATTCTATATATAAACCATTTGAACCACTCGATTAGATTCCAGTCTGTAATGACTCACAGGTATCAACTATTCTATATTAAAACCATCTGAACCCCTCGATTAGATTCCTGTCTGTAATCACTCACAGGTATCCATTATTCTATATGTAAAGCATCTGAACCCCTCGATTAAATTCCAGTCTGTAAGCACTCCCAGGTATCCATTATTCTATGTGTAACCCATCTGAATCCCTCGATTAGATTCCAGTCTGTAATCACTACCACGTATCCATTATTCTATACATAAATCCTCTGCATCCTCGATTAGATTCAAGTCTGTAATCACTCCCAGGTATCCATTATTCTATATATAAAGCATTTGAACCACTCGATTAGATATCAGCCTGCAATCACTCCCAGGTATCCATTATTGTATATATAAAGCCTTTCAACCCCTCGATTAGATTCCAGTCTGTAATCACTACCAGGTATCCATCAATCTATCGATAAACCATCTGAACCCCTCGATTAAATTCCAGTCTGCATTCATTCCCAGATATCCATTATTGTATATATTAAGCATCTGAACCCCTCGATTAGATTCCAGTCTGTAATCATTCCCAGATATCCATTATTCTACATATAAACCATCTGAACCTCTCGATTAGATTCCAATCTTAAATCACTTCCAGATGTCCATTATTCTATATATAAACCATCTGAACCTCTCGATTAGGTTCCAGTCTGAAATCACTCCCAGGTATCCATTATTCTATGTGTAAACCATCTGAATCCCTCGATTAGATTCCAGTCTGTAATCATTACCACGTATCCATTATTCTATACATAAACCATCTGTATCCTCGATTAGATTCCAGTCTGTAATCACTCCCAGGTATCCATTATTCTATATATAAAGCATTTGAACCCCTCGATTAGATATCAGCCTGCAATCACTCCCAGGTATCCATTATTGTATATAAAGCCTTTGAACCCCTCGATTAGATTCCAGTCTGTAATCACTACCACGTATCCATTATTCTATACATAAACCCTCTGCATCCTCGATTAGATTCCAGTCTGAAATCACTCCCAGGTATCCATTATTCTATGTGTAACCCATCTGAATCCCTCGATTAGATTCCAGTCTTGAATCACTACCACGTATCCATTATTCTATACATAAACCCTCTGCATCCTCGATTAGATTCCAGTCTGTAATCTCTCCCAGATATCCATTATTCTATATATAAAGCATTTGAACCCCTCGATTAGATATCAGCCTGCAATCACTCCCAGGTATCCGTTATTGTATATAAAGCCTTTGAACCCTTCGATTAGATTCCAGTCTGTAATCACTACCACGTATCCATTATTCTATACATAAACCCTCTGCATCCTCGATTAGATTCCAGTCTGAAATCACTCCCAGGTATCCATTATTCTATGTGTAACCCATCTCAATCCCTCGATTAGATTCCAGTCTTGAATCACTACCACGTATCCATTATTCTATACATAAACCCTCTGCATCCTCGATTAGATTCCAGTCTGTAATCTCTCCCAGATATCCATTATTCTATATATAAAGCATTTGAACCCCTCGATTAGATATCAGCCTGCAATCACTCCCAGGTATCCATTATTGTATATATGAAGCCTTTGAACCCCTCGATTAGCTTCCAGTCTGTAATCACTGCCAGGTATCCATCATTCTATCGATAAACCATCTGAAGCCCTCGATTAAATTCCAGTCTGTATTCATTCCCAGGTATCCAGTATTCGATGTCTTAACCATCTGAACCTCTCGATTAGATTGCAGTCTGTAATCACTCCCAGGTATCCATTATTCTATATATAAATCATCCGAACCTTTCGATTGGATTCCAGTCTGCAATCACTCCCAGGTATCCAGTATTCGATGTATAAACCATCTGAACCCCTCGATTAGATTCCAGTCTGTAATTACTCCCAGGTATCCAGTATTCGATGTATAAAACATCTGAACCTCTCGATTAGATTCCAGTCTGTAATCACTCCCAGTATCCATAATTGTATATATAAACCATCTGAACCCCTCGATTAGATTCCAGTATGGAATCACTCCCAGGTATCCATTATTCTATATATAAACCATCTGAACCCCTTGATTAGATTCCAGTCTTTAATCACTCCCAGGTATCCATTATTCTATATATAAACCATCTAAACCCCTCGATTAGATTCCAGTCTGTAAACACTCCCAGGTATCCATTATTCTATATATAAACCATCTGCATCCTCGATGAGATTCCAGTCTGTAATCACTCCCAGGTATCCATTATTCTATGTATAAACCATCCGAACCTTTCGATTAGATTCCAGTCTGCAATCTCTCCCAGGTATCCATTATTCTATATATAAACCATCTGAATCCCTCGATTAGATTCCAGTCTGCAATCACTCTCAGGTATCGATTATTCTATATATAAACCATCTGAATCCCTCGATTACATTCCAGTCTGCAATCACTCCCACGTATCCATTATTCTATATATGGACCATCTGCATCCTCGATGAGACTCCAGTCTGTAAACAATCCCAGGTATCCGTTACTCTATTTATAAACCATCTGAACCCCTCGTTTAGATTCCAGTCTGTAATCACTCCCAGGTATCTTTTTTTTTTTGTGTTGTTTTGTTTGTTTTTTTTTTTTTTTTTGTTTTTATCCATTATTCCATATATATAAACCATCTGAACCCCTCGATTAGATTCCAGTCTGTAATCACTCCCAGGTATCCATTATTCTATATATAAACCATTTGAACCACTCGATTAGATTCCAGTCTGTAATCACTCACAGGTATCCACTATTCTATATATAAACCATCTGGACCCCTCGATTAAATTCCAGTCTGTAATCACTCCCAGGTATCCATTATTCGATGTATAAACCATTTGAAACCCTCCATTAGATTCCAGTCTGTAGTCACTCCCAGGTATCCATTATTCTATCTATAAACCATCTGAACCCCGCGATTAGATTCCAGTCTGTAATCACTCCCAGGTATCCATTATTCTATCTATAAACCATCTGAACCCCGCGATTAGATTCCAGTCTGTAATCACTCCCAGGTATCCATTATTCGATGTATAAACCATTTGAATCCCTCCATTAGATTCCAGTCTGTAGTCACTCCCAGGTATCCATTATTCGATGTATAAACCATCTGAACCTCTCGATTCGATTCCAGTCTGTAATCACTCCCAGGTATCCATTATTCTATATATACACCATCTGCATCCTCGATGAGATTCCAGTCTGTAAACACTCCCAGGCATCCGTTATTCTATATATAAACCATCTGAATCCCTCGATGAGATTCCAGTCTGTAAACACTCCCAGGTATCCATTATTAGAACATAGAACATAGAACAATACAGCCCAGAACAGGCCCTTCGGCCTTCGATGTTGTGCCGACCAAAATAAAAAGCAATGCCCCTCCAAACTAAACCATTCCCTTCTCTTCCATATACTTATCAATTAACCTCTTAAACGCCACCAAACTTGGCGCATCTACAACAGCTGCAGGCAGGGCATTCCACTCCCTAATCACTCTTTGAGTAAAGAACCTACCTCTGATATCCGTCCTATAACTCATACCCCTTAATTTAAAGCTGTGTCCCCTCGTGCTAGCTTTCTCCATCCTAGGAAAAAGGCTATCACTGTCCACCCTATCTAAACCTCTAATCATCTTATATGTTTCGATAAGGTCCCCTCTTAGCCGCCTCCTTTCTAACGAAAACAACCTCAAATCCCTCAGCCTCTCTTCATAAGACCTGCCCTCCATACCAGGCAACATCCTGGTAAACCTCCTCTGTACCCTCTCCAATGCCTCCACATCTTTCTTATAATGTGGGGACCAGAACTGCACACAATACTCCAAGTGCGGCCGCACTAGAGTTTTGTACAGTTGCAACATGATGCTGCGGCTCCTAAATTCAATCCCCCTACCAATAAAAGCTAAGACTCCATATGCCTTCTTAACAACTTTATCCACTTGACTGCCTACTTTCAGGGATCTATTGACACATACACCAAGATCCTTCTGTTCCTCAACACTATTAAGAGCCCTACCATTAGCCCTATACTCTACACATTTATTGTTCCTGCCAAAGTGCATTACCTCACACTTTTCCACATTAAACTCCATTTGCCACCTCTCGGCCCAGCTCTGCAACTTGTCCAAGTCACTCTGTAAACTATAACACCCCTCTTCACTATCTACCACTCCACTAACTTTAGTATCATCTGCAAATTTACTGATCCATCCCTCAATACCCTCATCCAGATCATTTATAAAAATTACAAACAGCAGGGGCCCCAAAACAGACCCCTGAGGCACACCACTCGTCACCGATATATATTCTATATATAAACCATCTGAATCCCTCCATTAGATTCCAGTCTGTAATCACTCCCAGATATCCATTATTGCATATACAAACCATCTGAACCCCTCGATAAGATTCCAGTCTGTAATCACTCCCGGCTATCCATTATTCTATATATAAACCACCTGAACCCCTTGATTAGATTCCAGTCTGTAATCACTCCCAGATATCCATTACTCTATATATAAACCATCTGAATCCCTCCATTAGAATACAGTCTGTAATCACTCCCAGGTATCCATTATTCTATATATAAACCATCTGAACCTCTCGATTAGGTTCCAGTCTGTAATCACTCCCAAGTATCCATTATTCTATGTGTAACCCATCTGAATCCCTCGATCAGATTCCAGTCTGTAATCACTACCACGTATCCATTATTCTATACATAAACCATCTGCATCCTCGATTAGATTCCAGTCTGTAATCACTCCCAGGTATCCATTATTCTATATATAAAGCATTTGAACCCCTCGATTAGATATGAGCCTGTAATCACTCCCAGGTATCCATTATTCTATCGATAAACCATCTGAATCCCTCGATTAGATTCCAGAATATAATCACTCCCAGGTATCCATTATTCTATACATAAACCATTTGAACCCCTCGATTAGATTCCAATCTGTAATCACTCCCAGATATCCATTATTCTATCTATGAACCATCTGAACCCCTCGATTAGATTCCAGTCTGTAATCATTCCCAGGTATCCATTATTCAATATATAAACCATCTGAACCCCTCGATTAGATTCCAGTCTGCAATTACTCCCAGGTATCCATTATTCTATATATAAACCATCTGAACCCCACGATTAGATTCCAGTCTGTAATCACTCCCAGGTATCCATTATTCTATATATAAACCATTTGAACCACTCGATTAGATTCCAGTCTGTAAGCACTCCCAGATATCCATTTTGCTATGTGTAACCCATCTGAATCCCTCGATTAGATTCCAGTCTGTAATCACTACCACGTATCCATTATTCTATACAGAAACCCTCTGCATCCTCGATTAGATTCCAGTCTGTAATCACTCCCAGGAATCCATTGTTCTATATATAAAGCATTTGAACCCCTCGATTAGATATTAGCCTGCAATCACTCCCAGGTATCCATTATTGTATATATAAAGCCTTTGAACCCCTCGATTAGATTCCAGTCTGTAATCACTACCAGGTATCCATCATTGTATCGATAAACCATCTGAACCCCTCGATTAAATTCCAGTCTGTATTCATTCCCAGATATCCATTACTCTATATATTAAGCATCTGAACCCCTCGATTAGATTCCAGTCTGTAATTACTCCCAGGTATCCAGTATTCGATGTATAAACCATCTGAACCCCTCAATTAGATTCCAGTCTGTAATTACTCCCAGGTATCCAGTATTCGATGTATAAACCATCTGAATCCCTCGATTACATTCCAGTCTGTAATCACTCCCAGTATCCATTATTCTATATATAAACCATCTGAACCCCTCGATGAGATTCCAGTCTGTAATCACTCCCAGGTATCCATTATTCTATATATAAACCATCTGAACCCTCGATTAGATTCCAGTCTGTAATCACTCCCAGGTATCCATTATTCTATATATAAACCATCTGAATCCCTCGATTAGATTCCAGTCTATAATCACTCCCAGGTATCCATTATTCTATGTATTAACCATCTGAACCTTTCGATTAGATTCCAGTGTGTAATCACTCCCAGGTATCCATTATTCTATATATAAACCATCTGAATCCCTCGATTAAATTCCAGTCTGCAATCACTCCCACGTATCCATTATTCTATATATAAACCATCTGAATCCCTCGATGAGATTCCAGTCTGTAAACACTCCCAAGTATCCGTTATTCTATATATAAACCATCTGAACCCCTCGATTAGATTCCAGTCTGTAATCACTCCCAGGTATCCATTTTTCTATATATAAACCATCTGAACCCCTCGATTAGATTCCAGTCTGTAATCACTCCCAGGTATCCATTATTCTATATATAAACCATTTGAATCCCTCGATGACATTCCAGTCTGTAAACACTCCCAGGTATCCATTATTATATATATAAACCATCTGAACCCCTCGATTAGATTCCAGTCTGTAATCACTCCCAGGTATCCATTATTCTATATATAAACCATCTGAACCCCGCGATTAGATTCCAGTCTGTAATCACTCCCAGGTACCCATTATTCGATGTATAAACCATTTGAAACCCTCCATTAGATTCCAGTCTGTAATCACTCCCAGGTATCCATTATTCGATGTATAAACCATCTGAACCTCTCGATTCAATTCCAGTCTGTAATCACTCCCAGGTATCCATTACTCTATATATAAACCATCTGAACCTCTGGACTAGATTCCAGTCTGTAATCACTACCACGTATCCATTATTCTATATATAAATCATCTGAATCCTCGATTAGATTCCAGTCTGTAATTACTCCCAGGTATCCATTATTCTATATATAAACCATCTGAACCCCTCAATTAGATTCCAGTCTGTAATCACTACCAGATATCCATTATTCTATATATAAACCATCTGAATCCCTTGATTAGATTCCAGTCTGTAATCACTCCCAAGTATCCATTATTCTATATATAAACCATGTGAATCCCTCGATTAGATTCCAGTCTGTAATCACTCCCAGGTATCCATTATTCTATGTATAAACCATCTGAATCCCTCGATTAGATTCCAGTCTGTAATCCCTCCCAGGTATCCATTATTCTATATATAAACCTGCTGAATCCCTCGATTATATTCCAGTCTGTAATCACTCCCAGATATCCATTATTCTGTATATAAACCATCTGAACCCCTCGATTAGATTCCAGTCTATAATCACTCCCAGGTATTCATTATTCTATATATAAACCAGCTGAATCCCTCGATTAGATTCCAATCTTTTATCACTGACAGATATCTATTATTCTATATATAAACCATCTGAACCCCTCGATTAGATTCCAGTGTGTAATCATTCCCAGGTATCCATTATTCTATATGTAAACCATCTGAATCCCTCGATTAGATTCCAGTCAGTAATCACTCCCAGGTATCCATTATTCTATATATAAACCATCTGAACCCCTCCATTAGATTCCAGCCTGTAACCACTCCCAGATATCCATTAGTCTATATATAAACCATCTGAACCCCTCGATTATATTCCAGTCTGTAATCACTACCAGGTATCCATTATTCTGTATATAAACCATCTCAACCCGTCGATAAGATTCCAGTCTGTAATCACTCCCAGGTATTCATTATTCTATATATAAACCATCTGAATCCCTCCATTAGATTCCAGTCTGTAATCACTCCCAGATATCCATTATTCTATATATAAAGCATTTCAACCCCTCGATTAGATTCCAGTCTGTAATCACTCCCAGGTATCCATTCTTCTATATATAAACCATCTGAACCCCTCGATTAGATTCCAGTCTGTAATCACTCCCAGGTATCCATTATTCTATCGATAAACCATCTGAATCCCTCGATTAGATTCCAGAGTATAATCACTCCCAGGTATCCATTATTCTATATATAAACCATCGGAATCCCTCGATTAGGTTCCAGTGTGTAATCACTCCCAGATATCCATTATTCTATGTGTAACCCATCTGAATCCCTCGATTAAATTCCAGTCTGTAATCACTACCACGTATCCATTATTCTGTCGATAAACCATCTGATCCCCTCGATTAGATTCCAGAATATAATCACTCCCAGGTATCCATTATTCTATATAAAAACCATTTGAACCCCTCGATTAGATTCCAATCTGTAATCACTCCCAGATATCCATTATTCTATGAACCATCTGAACCCCTTGATTAGATTCCAGTCTGTAATCACTCCCAGGTATCTTTGCAGGTCCTATGAAGAGAGGTTGAAGGATTTGAGGTTGTTTTCGTTAGAAAGGAGGCGGCTAAGAGGGGATCTTATTGAAGCATATAAGATGATTAGAGGTTTAGATAGGGTGGACAGTGATAGCCTTTTTCCTAGGATGGAGAAAGCTAGCACGAGGGAACACAGCTTTAAATTAAGGGGTATGAGTTATAGGACGGATATCAGAGGTAGGTTCTTTACTCAAAGATGGATTAGGGAGTGGAATGCCCTGCCTGCAGCTGTTGTAGATGCGCCAAGTTTGGTGGCGTTTAAGAGGTTAATTGATAAGTATATGGAAGTGAAGGGAATGGTTTAGTTGGGAGGGGCATTGCTTTTTATTTTGGTCGGCACAACATCGAAGGCCGAAGGGCCTGTTCTGTGCTGTAATGTTCTACGTTCTATGTTCTATGTATCCATTATTCGATGTATAAACCATCCGAACCTTTCGATTAGATTCCAGTCTGTAATCACTCACAGGTATCCATTATTCTATAGATAAACCATCTGCATCCTCGATGAGATTCCAGTCTGTAAACACTCCCAGGTATCTATTATTCTATATATAAACCATCTGAATCCCTCGATTAGATTCCAATCTTTTATCACTGCCAGATATCCATTATTCTATATATAACCCATCTGAATCCCTCGATTAGATTCCAGTCTGTAATCACTCCCAGGTATCCATTATTCTATATATAAACCATCTGAACCCCTCGATTAGATTCCACTCTGTAATCACTCCCAGGTATCCATTATTCTATATATAAACCATCTGAATCCCTCGATTAGATTCCAGTCTGTAATCACTCCCAGGTATCCATTATTCTATATATAAACCATCTGAATCCCTCGATTAGATTCCTGTGTGTAATCACTCCCAGATATCTATTATTCTATATATAAACCCTCAATTGGGACCTTTAAATTGCGGTCACTTAATTCACTTTGCTTATGTCTAATTCAAATAATGCAGCAAAACCATTTGCCAGTGAATAATACAGGCTTGCAGGTAAAAACAGGACAGAGATTAGATTTTGAATTATTCAGTGAGAAAGTGAACAGCAGGCAATTATTCCTTCGCTCAATCAGATTTGAAATTCTTGCTCAAAATAGGACAATTACTTTAGTCTGAAAGTGGTTGAGTCTACAGTATTCATAAATAAGCAAGTATATTGATCTTTGACAGAGTGCCATTTCACACGGTTGCCTTTCTACAGTGGCAGCTTAACCTTATTCACTTGTATGAGGTGAAGCTGTTAGTGACAGGGCCGGTATCAGCTCCAGAAATGGTGGGTTTGGTCTTGTCGATAAATAATTTACAGCAATCCCTTTGGATAAGGGGCAGGAATCATAGCAGCACAAACCCAACACAGAGCAAGGCAACTCAGTCCTTTGTGTTGATGCTATCTCTCCACAGGAACATCCCAGCTCATCTCACTCTCCTGTCTTTTCCCCATATCTATGCCAATTTCGTCTTTTCATGTAATTACTCAATTTCCTTTTGAAAACCTGAGTACATCTCCAAAAACTCTGAGGCAGTGTATTCTCCATTCTAACCCCTCGCTGTCCTTAAGAGGTTTCCATTGTATCGCCGTTTCACTGTCTGCCTTTCATTTTAAATTAATGTCCTTTGGTTTTTGATGGGAACACTTTGTCCCTGTCTCCTCTATCCAGATCCCTTATGATTTTAAACCTCTCCAGCACATCCCCCCTCAACCTTGGGATGGGCCACAAAACTTTGGCCCAAGATGAGAAGGCATGAGGGAGAATGCAGTGAAGATTGAGGTTGCTTCTGGAATTGAGAAACTTCAGCTACTTGAAGAGATTGGAGAAACTGGAGTTGCCCTCAGAGAAGGTTGAGGGTATATTTGATAGAGGTACACAGAATATAGAACTCTACAGCACAAACTGGCCCTTTGGCCCACAAGTTGTGCCGATCATATCTATACCCACTAGGCCATAAAACTATCTGTAACTCCCAATCCCATTTAATCCCATGTACTCATCCAGAAGTCTTTTAAAAGACCCCAGCGAGTTCGCCTCTACCACCACCGACGGCAGCCGATTCCATTCACTCACCACCCTCTGAGTGAAAAACTTATTCGTAACATCACCTCTGTATTTGCTGCCCAGCACCTTAAACCTGTGTCCTCTTGTAGCGACCATTTCAGCCCTGGGAAATAGCCTCTGAGAATCCACCCTATCTATTCCTCTTAACATCTTATGAACCTCTATCAGGTCGCCTCTCAACCTTCATCTCTCCAGGGAGAAGAGACCTAGTTCCCTCCACCTACCTTCATAGGGCATGCCTCCCAATCTACGCAACATCTAGGCAGGTGTTCAAATTCATGAGAGGGATACAGACAAAGCAGATTGGAAGAAATTGTTCCCTTTGGCAGAGATTTGAGAAACACTGCTGTAAAGTGAAGGGCAAAAGAAGCAGATGTGAAGAAAAACATTTTCAAGCAGTGAGCTGTTAGCTACTGGAATACACAGGCTGAAAGGATGCTGGAGGCAGACTCAACTGGGCTTTAAACAAGGAACACCCACAGAGAAATAAACTTGGCAGGGAATGGGCCAGGGAGTGGAATCTGATCCTGCAGAGAGTCAGCACTGATTGGACAGGATGAATGGCCTCCTGTTGTGCTTTGCTGATTCTATGTGTGCATGGATTTATAGCATAGTGCTGCCCTCTGTATTGCATATACAGGTCATGTTGCTAGGCATGATTAGAAACACTGGAAACAGCTGCAGAAGGAAACTATTCAGCCCCTCAAACCTGCTTCACCATTCAGTATCATCATCTTAGCTTTTATTGGTAGGGGGATTGAGTTTCGGAGCCGCAGCATCATGTTGCAACTGTACAAAACTCTAGTGCGGCCGCACTTGGAGTATTGTGTGCAGTTCTGGTCCCCACATTATAAGAAAGATGTGGAGGCATTGGAGAGGGTACAGAGGAGGTTTACCAGGATGTTGCCTGGTATGGAGGGCAGGTCTTATGAAGAGAGGCTGAGGGATTTGAGGTTGTTTTCGTTAGAAAGGAGGCGGCTAAGAGGAGACCTTATTGAAACATATAAGATGATTAGAGGTTTAGATAGGGTGGACAGTGATAGCCTTTTTCCTAGGATGGAGAAAACTAGCACGAGGGGACATAGCTTTAAATTAAGGGGTGGTAGTTATAGGACGGATGTCAGAGGTAGGTTCTTTACCCAGAGGGTGGTAAGGGTATGGAATGCCCTGTCTGCTGCAGTTGTAGATGCGCCAAGTTTGGTGGCGTTTAAGAGGTTAGTAGATAAGTTTATGGATGAAAAGGGAATGGTTTAGGTTAGAGGGTCATTGCTTTTTCTTAATTGGTCGGCGCAACATCGATGGCCGAAGGGCCTGTTCTGCGCTGTAATGTTCTATGTTCTATGTTCTATGGCTGATTCTCCATCCCATTGCCATACTTCCACACTCTCTCCATACCTCCTGCTGCTTTTAGAGAATTCTATCCATTTCCTTCTGAAATCTTTTTAGTGACTTGGCCTCCACAGCCT
The DNA here is from genome assembly GCA_024679065.1 of Sphyrna mokarran. Taxonomy (NCBI): domain Eukaryota; kingdom Metazoa; phylum Chordata; class Chondrichthyes; order Carcharhiniformes; family Carcharhinidae; genus Sphyrna; species Sphyrna mokarran. The sequence goes on from JAGIQG010000005.1 coordinate 10,989,293, forward strand.
TCTGGGTTTGAGATTTCCTGAGGTTCACCACCCTCTGAATGAAGAAATTTCTCCCCATCTCAGTTCTAAATAAGACCATAAGAACATAAAAAATAGGAGCAGAGTAGGCCATCTAACTTCTCGAGCCTGCCTGCCATTCAATAAGATTGTGGCTGATCTGAAAGTGGATCAGTTCTACTTACTCGCCTGCTCCCCATAACCCTTAATTCCTTTATTGATCAGAAATCTATCTACTTGTGACTTAAACATAGTCAACAAGGTAGCCTCCACCACTTCAATGAGCAGAGAGTTCCTCCTCAACTCTGTCCCAAACTAACCCCCCTCCACCTTATTTTGAAGCTGTGCTCCCTAGTTCTGGTTTCCTTTCCAAGCGGAATCTCTCTACCTCTACTCTATCTAGCCCCTTCATTATCTTATGTCTCTATAAGATCTCCATCAGCCTTCTAAACTCCAACGAGTACAGACCCAGTCTATTCAATCTCTCCTCATAAGCTAATCCTCTCATCTCCATTATCAGCCTGGTGAACCTTCTCTGTACTCCCTCCAAGGCCAATATATCCTTTCGCAAATGCGGCGACCAAAACTGCGCACAGTACTCCAGTTGCCGTCTCACCAGTGCCCTGTACAGTTGCAGCAAGACCTTCCTGCTTTTATATTCTATCCCCCTCGCAATAAAGGCCAACATTCCATTTGCCTTCTTGATCACCTGCTGCACCTGCAGACTGGGTTTTTGCGATTTGTGCACAAGGACCCCCAGATCCCTCTGCACAGTAGCATGTTGTAATTTTTCACCATTTAAATAATATTCTATTTTACCATTATTTCTTCCAAAGTGGATAACCTCACATTTGCAAAAGTTATACCCCAGCTGCCAGATCCTCGCCCACTCACTCAGTGTTGGTGTTGAAGGCTGAGTTATAGTCAATAAATAAGAGTCTGATGTAGGTTCCTTGTTATCTAGATATTCCAGGGTTGAGTGCAGGCCTAGGGAGAGGGCATCTGCTGTGGACCTCTTGTGATGATAGGCAAACTGTAGTGGATCCAGGTAGTCCAGGGGCTAGAATTGATTTGTGCCATGACTAGCCTTTCGAAGCACCTCATAATGATGGATGTCAGAGCCACTGGCTGATAGTCATTAAGGCATGTTGTTTGGATTTTCTTAGGTATCAAGATGATGGTCATCTTCTTGAAGCAGACAGGGATCTCAGACTGGTGTAAAGAGAGATTGAAGATGTCTGTAAATACTCCTGCTGGCTGATCCACACAAGACCTTAATACACATCCGGGTACCCCATCCGTGTCAGTTGTTTCCGTGGGTTCACCTTCAAGAAAGTTGCTCTGACATCTGCAATGGTGACCCCAGATACAGGTTCATCCAGGGCTTCCAGGGTGGAGGGTATGTTCTCGCTGACCTCTTGCTTAAAACAGGCACAACAATGTATTGAGCTCATCAGGGACGAGTGCGTTGGAGCCAGCAAGTTTACATGCCTTCATTTTGCAGCCTGTTACATCTTGCAGGTCTTGCCATAATCAGCAGGGGTCAGTGTGGCTAGCCTGGGACTCTGGCTGGTCCGGTATTGTCTTTTGGCATCTTTGGTGGATTTCCTTAGATCGTATCTGGCTTTCTTGTGTAGGTCACAGTCGTCTGATTTAAACGCCTCAGACTTGGATTTCAACTAGCAGTGGATATCCCTGTTCGTCCATGGTTTCCAGTTGGGAAACACACGGATTTGCTTCTTTGGCACATAGTCTTCTACATACTTAATAATGAAGTCAGTTATTGTAGTGGTGTATTCATTGCGGCTGGTTACAGAGTTTTTAAATACTCACCAGTCCACTGACTCCAAATATCCCTGTAGATCATCGATTCGTCGTCACAATGTGGAAATGCCGGTGTTGGACTGAGATAAACACAGTAAGAAGTCTCACAGCACCAGGTTAAAGTCCAACAAGTTTATTTGATAGTAAACCCACAAGTGAGTCCACCTGACGAAGGGGCAAACCCTGAAAGCTTATGGGTTACTGTCAAATAAACTTGTTGGACTTTAACCTAGTGTTGTGAGACTTCTTACTGTGATCATCTGATTCCGCAGACCAACACTGCACCGCTCTCCTTGATGGATTCTCCCACTTTCTTAGATAAGGAGACCAAAACTACACTCAATACTCTAGGTGTGGTCTCACCAAGGCCCTGTACAGCTAAGGTAAGACAACCTTGTTCCTGTACTCAAGTCCTCTTGCAATTAAGACCAATATACCATTTGCCTTCCTAACTGCTTGCTGTATCTGCACACTTGCTTTCAGCGATTGCTGTACAAACTTTTTGCTTTGTACATCAACATTTCCCAATTTAATATCATTTAAATAATACTCTTGCCATCCTGTTTCTCTGAACAAAGTATCCATGTTATTCTGGATCTGCCGTGTATTTGCCCACTCATTCAACTTGGCTAAATTGCCCTGAAGCCTTTTTCACATTCTTCTCATCGTTCTCAATTCCACCTAGTTTTGTGTTGTCAACAAACTTGGAAATATTACATTTGATTCCTTCATCCAATTAAGAACAGAGGAATTAGAAACGAGTCTAGGCAATTCAGCCTCTTGAGCCCACTCCGCCATTCTATCTGATCATGGCTGATCTCCATCTCATCCTAACTCCATTCCCCTGCCTTTTCACCACAGCCCTTTGTCCTGTTTTAGAACATAGAACGTAGAACACTACAGCACAAACAGGCCCTTCGGCCCACAAGTTGTGCCGATCACCTCCATGCCTACCAGGCCATAGAACTATCTGTAACTCCCAATCCCATTAAATCCCATGTACTCATTCAGAAGTCTCTTAAAAGACCCCAAGCAAGTTCGCCTCGACCACCACTGACGGCAACCGATTCCATTCACTCACCACCCTCTGAGTGAAAAACTTACCTCTAACATCTCCTCTGTACTTGCCCCCCAGCACCTTAAACCTGTGTCCTCTCGAGGCGACCATTTCAGCCCTGGGAAATAGCCTCTGAGATTCCACTCTATCTATTCCTCTCAACATTTTATAAACCTCTATCAGATCGCTTCTCAACCTTCGTCTCTCCAGGGAGAAGAGTCGCAGCTCCCTTAACCTATCCTCATAAGGCATGCCCCCCGATCCAGGCAACATCCTTGTAAATTTCCTCTGCACCCTCTCAATAGCTTCCACATTCTTCCTATAGTGAGGCGACCAGAACTGCACACAATATTTTGATCACGTATTTATCAATCTCTTTCTGGAATCCATTGATTGATTCTGTATCCACTGCATTCTGGGACAGTGATTCACAGATTCACAATCCTCTGCGTGAAGTAGCTGCTCCTTATCTCTGTCATGCACTGCCTCCCTCTTACTCTACAATTATGACCTCTCGTCCTAGACTATTCTAAAAAGGGGGAACATTTGGTTAACATTTATCAATTGAGTATTTTATTTACCTCAATCAAATCCCTCCTCATTCTTCTATACTCCAGTGAGTAAAAGCCCAAACTACTCAACCGCTCCTCATACAACAACCCTTTCAAATCTGGAATCAATGATTCCTCTTCTGAACCACCTCCAGTGCCACACATGCTTCATCAAAGAAGGTGACCAAAACTGAACACAATACTCCAAGTGTGGGTTCACCGATGCCAGATACAATTGTAACAACACTTTACTACTTTTATACTCCTGACCCTTTGCAATAAATGCCAAGATTCCATTTGCCTTTCTTATAACATTCTGCACTTCCATAACCACTTTCTAAGACTTGTGCACAAAGACACCCAGATCCCTCTGCACAGACGTCTTTTGAATCTATAATTTGCCCTTTTATTTTTCCTATGGATAAATAGGAAAATGGATAACCTCACATTTATCCACATTAAACTCCATTTGCCAGATTCTGGCCCATTCTCCTGACCTGTCAATATCCATTTATAAACTGTTTATCTCATCACAGCCTGTTTTCCCACTATTTCATGCCATCCACATATTTTGCTATGTAACACTCTGACCCTGCTTGTAGATCATTGATACAGATTGTAAATAGTTGTGGTCTGAAAACTGAACTCTGTGGGACCCCACTAGTTACAATTCACCAAGTGGAGAAGGACCCCTTCATCCCAACCCTCTGCTTTCTATCAATCAGCCAATTCTCAATCCAAGCCACCATACTACCCCCAACCCCTTGGGATATAATTTTCTGGATCAGTCTCTTGTATGGCACCTTATCAAATGCCTTCTGGAAGTCCAGATAGATCACATCCACAGGATCCACATTATCTACCTTGCTAGTTATATCCTCAAAGAACTCAAACAGGTTTGTCAAACAAGACTTGTCCTTCACAAACCACGTTGGATGTGTATAATGAATAGCTGGGAATCGAGCACTGATCCCTATGGGATCCCACTAATCACTGTCTTTCATATGAAGACACGCAGATTACTTTGTACATCAACAAATCCCAAAATTAATGATTAATATAATCCTGCCTTTATAGGGCATGAATGTGGTCATCTTTTAATAGCAGGGACAGCTGACCTCTGTTTATCATTGCCCTTTTACATCACTTTCTGTAACATCTGTGCCCAGGTTATGCATATTTCCAGAGGACTGTAGACCCAGTATTCTGCTGCAGCCATTCTGAAAGCAGTAGTTATGGGATGTGGGGGAGTAACACAGACTGACTCACTGGTTTGCATCTATTTATAAACTTTCCTTCAAAACAGCAACATTTCTCTGCTTTTTGTTTTTTTTCTACCATTTTCCTTTCTCAATCTGTTTTCTTCCCCTTCCTTCTCTTTCAAATTATTAATGTTTTGTTGCAGTTTTCCATGAACTTGAACTACTGACAATGAAGTACAATGTATGTAATATCTATATACCTGCACACACAAGTGAAGATGTTGTACTGTGATGACCGTTGGAGACGTGATGAATCAAATGACCTCCTTTAGCACCATAATAATTCTGATGTTTGACTTGGAGGACAACTTGACGGAAACAATGGTACAGTGGTTAGCATTGCTGTTTCACAGAACCAGGAATCCGGGTTCAATTCCAGCTGTTTGTGTGGAGTTTGCATGTTTTTCTTATATATGATGGCTTTTTCCGAGTGTCCGGTTTCACCTCACAGTCCACAGATGTGCGGGTTGGGTTGACTGGCTATGCTAAATTGACTCTTAGCAGGGTAAGTACATGGAGTTGCAGAGATAGGGCCTGGGTGGGATTAGTGCAGACTCGATGGGCCAAATGACCTCCTCCTACACTGTAAGGATTGTGTGAAATATCTGAAATGTTGCTCTTCCGGTACTTTGAGGTAGTAGAGGTACAGTTTGAGAGGTGCTGCCATCGAAGTCTTGGTGAATGGTTGCATTGTACCTGATAGAAAGGAAACAATCCAGCCATTGTACATCAATAATAGAGGAATGGATAATTAACTAAGGTGAACTGCTGAATAAAAGGCATGTGAAGCAGTAGTCTATATATCCACTCTGTAAGATGTTAGCTTAAACATTCGAATGGGAAGGAACAGAGAAACAGATGTAAAAGCTTGGGGCGATATAAAAAAGGGTCTTTAAAATTCAGAAACATTCTAACACACTTGGAAACAAGAAAAAAACTTGTGATATTACAATACAATAGTGCAAGAAATCTACAGAGAATTGAGAATGTGCAACTTGATGTTGTATAGAGGTGTTTGGCATAGCAAGGGTTAATATGGGACAGAAAGAAACAATACTGCCCACAGAATGATGTAGAGAGTCATATGCAATGACTTAGTCAATGCACTAAGTACAGTAATAGTCTAGCAGAATCCAGCATGGAGACAGTACCGCGTTTTGGCTATACATGGGAGATATTTATATAGTTACATAGGACCTGAATCTTGGCCCTGCCCGCTCACATGCAAATCACAATAGGGCTGGAGAATCATGGGGGAGGGGACATAGAGTGGTTAACGCCAGCAAGAACCAACCCCCAATGTCATCTGGTTCATGTCCAGTGAGGGTGTGAACCAGATTAGCAAATTCAGATAATCATTTAAATATACACGGTGGGTTTGGAGCCAGATTCTCCTAGCTCCTTCAATTCTCCTACTCTTGGTAACAGTGGGAGCCTGGAGCCAGTCACTACTCATCCCCACAGACAGCAGTTGTGATGGTCATGCTGCAGCATCGGAGACAGTTGAAGGCGCTGGGTGGTCGGGGAAATGACTGGGAATTGTCCTGGCACTGCCCATGATATTCTGGCAGTGCCAACCTAACAAACTGTCAGAGTGCTAGGTCAGCAGTGTCAAATGGGGGCTCCTGAAGTGTGGAGCAGGGGGTGATCCTGAGGGGGGGTGCCTCTGGTGACCCCACAGCAGAATGTCTCTCACTTGTGGTAGAGCGGGGGGCGGTGTGTGTGTGTGGTGGTGGTGGTGGTGGTGATGGTGGGGGGGGTGCGGTTGTTGCTGCCAGTGAGTGGGTGAGGGTGGGTGAGCTGAGATGCGGGTGAAGTGTGTAAGGTTATCTGGAGATTGGGATGCCCTTTAAAAAGGGTGTTCCGATATCTCAGGAGCTGGCCTTGCTCCTCAGGTCCCCAGTGAGGGAGAACTGTAAACTGATTCTCTCCAAACCACCGAGTGGGAATCTCACCCATTTTCCCATTGGGGACAGACCGAGAAATTGTTTGGGAGAAATCTGCACTTAATGTTCAACCACAAAAACCTTCAGATGTCTTACTCCAAACAAGCTCTTACAATGTGTGACAGCTAATGACAGCACACAGAACCCCAAGAATGGAGAACCAGAGGGCACAGATTTTGTGATTTGCAAAAGAAGTAAATGTATTGTGAGAAAAATCATTTTTACAGCAAGTCGTTGGGGTCTGGAATGCTCTGCCTGAAAGTGTGGTGAAGACAGGTTCAATTGAGGTTCTCAAGAGGGTGTTAGGTGTTTATTAAAATAGGAACAATGTGCAGGGAGTATGGGAAAAAGGCACTAAGTCATAATGCTATGTAGACTCAATGGACCAAATGATCTCATTCTGTGCCGTAACAATACAATGATTCTGTTATTCACTCCAAACATAGGAAGGCGGATCATAACAGTCCCTGGTACATTTACAGATTAAAAAGGGGGATAAGGGAAAGAAGGAAGTACACGGCAAAGACCACAGGCAGTGCTGTGTTAAATCTGTATCACTGCATTATAACAAACGATGTTGTATTAAACCTGTATGCTGCACCATAACAGGCAGTGCTGTATTAAACCTGTATCGCTGCACCATAACAGGCAGTGCTGTATTAAACCTGTATCGCTGCAATATAACAGACAGTGCTGAGTTAAACCTGTATCGCTGCAATATAACAGACAGTGCTGAGTTAAACCTGTATCGCTGCAATGTAACAGACAGTGCTGTGTTAAACCTGTATCGCTGCAATATAACAGACAGTGCTGAGTTAAACCTGTATCACTGCAATATAACAGACAGTGCTGAGTTAAACCTGTATCGCTGCAATGTAACAGACAGTGCTGTGTTAAACCTGTATCGCTGCAATATAACAGATGATGTCATGTATCATTGCAATATATCAGGTAGTGTTGTATTATACCAGGATCATTGCAATATAACAGGCTGTGCCGTGTTAAACAAGTATCACTGCAATATAACAGAGGGCGCTGTATTAAACCTGTATCACTGCAAAATAAGATGGTGTTGTGTTAAACCTGTATCACTGCAATGTAACAGACAGTGCTGTGTTAAACTGTATCGCTGCAACATAACAGATAGTGCTGTGTTAAACCTGTATCGCTGCAATATAACAGATGGTGCTGTGTTAAATCTGTATCACTGCAATACAACAGGCGGTGTCGTGATCAACCTGTATCACTGCAATATAACAGACGGTGCTGAGTTAAACCTGTATCGCTGCAATATAACAGGTAGTGCTGTATTAAACCTGTATCACTACAATACAATACACGGTGCCATGTTAAACCCGTATCACTGCAATATAACAGGCAGTGTTGTATTATATCAGTATCACTGCAATATCACAGGCTGTGCCATGTTAAACTAATATCACTGCAATATAACACAGAATACTGTATTAAACCTGTATCACTGCAAAATAACAGTCGGTGCTGTGTTAAACCTGTATTGTTGCAACATAACAGATAGTGCTGTATTAAACCTGTATTGCTGCAATATAACAGGCGGTGTCATGGTCAACTTGTATCACTGCAATATAACAGACGGTGCTAAGTTAAACCTGTATCGCTGCAATATAACAGGTAGTGCTGTATTAAACCTGAATCACTACAATACAACACACGGTGCCATGTTAAACCTGTATTGCTGCAATATAACAGGCAGTGTTGTATAATACCAGTATCACTGCAATATAACAGGCTGTGTCATGTTAAACTAGTATTACTGCAATATAACAGACAGTGCTGTATTAAACCTGTATCACTGCAAAATAACAGATGGTGCCGAGTTAAACCTGTATTGCTGCAATATAACAGACAGTGCTGTGTTAAACTGTATCGCTGCAAAATAACAGACAGTGCTGTGTTAAACCTGTATCGCTGCAATATCACAGACGGCGCTGTGTTAAACCTGTATCGCTGTAATATAACAGACGGTGCTGTGTTAAACCTGTATCGCTGCAATATCTCGGTAAGAATTTAGCAACACCAACTTATAATCCAACCGATTTATTTGATAGTAAAAAAGCGAGCTTTCGACTCTGTGTCTTCCTCAGGCAAATGCTGTGTTATACTGTATCGCTGCAAAATAACAGACAGTGCTGTGTTATACTGTATCACTGCAATATAACAGACGGTGCTGTATTAAACCTGTATCGCTGCAATATAACAGACGGTGCTGTATTAAACCTGTATCACTGCAATATAACAGACAGTGCTGTGTTAAACCTGTATCACTGCAATATAACAGACAGTGCTGTGTTAAACCTGTATCACTGCAACATAACAGACGGTGCTGTATTAAACCTGTATCACTGCAATATAACAGACAGTGCTGTGTTAAACCTGTATCACTGCAATATAACAGACAGTGCTGTGTTAAACCTGTATCACTGCAATATAACAGACAGTGCTGTGTTAAACCTGTATCACTGCAATATAACAGACGGCGCTGTGTTAAACCTGCAATATAACAGATAGTGGTGTGTTAAACCTGTATCACTGCAATATAACAGGCAGTGTTGTATAATATCAGTATCACTGCAATATAACAGACAATGCTGTAGTTAGCCTGTACACTGCACTATAATAGACGGTGCTGTGTTAAACCTGTATCACTACAACACAACAGATAGTGCTGTTTAAAACCTATATTGCTGCAATATAACAGACAGTGCTGTGATAAACCTGTATCACTGCAATATAACAGATGGTGCTGTATTAAACCTGTATCACTGCAATATAACAGATGGTGCTGTATTAAACCTGTATCACTGCAATATAGTAGGCGATGCTGTATTCAACTTATATTGCTGCAATAAAATAGGCGATGCCGAGTCAAATGTATATCACTGCAATATAACAGATGGTGCTGTGTCAAACCTATATCACTGCAATATAACAGGCAGTGCTGTATTAAAACTGTATCGCTGCAATATAACAGGCAGTGCTGTATTAAAACTGTATCGCTGCAATATAACAGGTGGTGCTGTGTTAAATCTGTATCACTGCAATATAACAAACAGTGCCCTGGTAAACCTGTGTCACTGCAATATAACAGGCAGTGCTGTATTAAACCTGTATTGCCGAATATAACAGGCAGTGCTGTATTAAACCTGTATTGCCGAATATAACAGGCGGTGCTGTATTAAACCTGTATTGCTGCAATATAACAGGCGGTGCTGTGTTAAACTTGTATCGCTGCAGCATAACATGCGGTACTGTAGTAAACCTATATCACTGCAATATAACAAACAGTGCCCTGGTAAACCTGTGTCACTGCAATATAACAGGCAGTGTTGTATTAAACCTATATTGCCGAATATAACAGGCGGTGCTGTATTAAACCTGTATTGCTGCAATATAACAGGCGGTGCTGTGTTAAACTTGTATCGCTGCAGCATAACATGCGGTACTGTAGTAAACCTATATCACTGCAATACAACAGGCGGTAGGTACCGTGTTAAACCTGTATCACTGCAATATAAACAGGTGGTAGGTACTGTGTTAAACCTGTATTACTGCAATATAACAGGCAGTGCTGTATTAAATCTGTATTGTTGCAATATAACAGAGGGTGCTATATTAAACTTGTACCGCTGCAATATAACAGACGGTGCCGTGTTTAACCTGTATCATTGCAATGTAACAGGTGGTCGTAATGGTTTGCTGCCGAATTTATTAGTCCATTAAAGAACTTTGAATCAGGGCTGCCTGGTAGGTTATCACGCTGAAAGTTGTGGCTCACAAGCAATCAGTAGGATGACTTTCCGCCAGTCGTCCGCTTCTCTCCCATTTGCCTGGAAGAAGTATTTCATTTGTTTGCTGTACTAGGGTCAATCCTCCATACCCATGGTTTCAAATTTTCCAAACAGTGGCATTTTCACTGCTTTACCATTACTGTCTTATTACTTCCATTGAAAGGCAAGGTTATCCAAAGCATTCGTTGTTCCTTGTCAGCAGTGTAATAACTCAGGAAGCTCGACTGGAAAGGAATGGTATCTACTGTTAAACGTACATACACAACTCCCACCTTTCTTTTATTTTGAAACAATTTATCCAAATCCATTTCAATTATCCAAAAACATTATAAATTGCAATACATTGTAATCCCAGTCCATTTTAGTAACCTCTCTGAAATAGGTACTGCTCTAACATGGTTTAAAATTAAGTATTGACAGGCTGGCAGAATCGGTTCATTTCTTTATCAATGAAGCTGAGGGCATGGCCAATTCCCCATGAACCATCATAACAAACTGCCACAATCACAAAATCATGACAACCCCATTAACGTGGTAGATAGCACCAACCTCTTTTCAACAAAGGTTAAGAGCTTGACTGCTTTTACCCAATGATAAATTATTAAAACAATAAGTTGGTATAATCAGAATGTCAGCAGCAAATATACTTTATACAATGAAAACAGTTCATATTCTTGTACGTTAATTAAACCAAAGGGCTTTGCCTTCCAGTATTACATATTCCAGGGTTTTGTGTTCTAGAATACACAAATCTCAGATTAGACAACAGTTATGAGGAGTCTTCCCAGCATCTACCTTATAAAGGGCTCAGCTGACAAGTTCCACTTGGGCAGGCTGTTACCGGGGGAACTCGTATTCAATAATTCCCACAGAGAGCTCAGTTAGAGATTAGAACTCATGGGGATTATCACAGGAGATAATAGAGTATGAGAGTAAAACTGCAGTGAACATAGAAACTGACTGTAAAATTTACTGAATATGTGAAGACAAAAAAATTAGTAAAGATAAATGTCAAAACCAAAAGCATTATAATGGGAAACAATGAAATGGCGGAAGAATTGAACACATACTTTAGTTTTGTCTTCACCAAAGAGGGAATAAATACCTTCCCAGAAATGTTAGGAAACAACGGCTTAGTGAATGGGCAGAGTTGAAGAAAATCAGTATTGCTAAGAAAATGGTGTTGAGGCAATTAATGGGGTTAAAGGTTGATAAATCACAGGATCTGAAACTCTACATCTCAGAATATTAAGGAAGTGGCTTTGGAAATATTGGATGCATTGATATTCATCTTCCAAAATTCTATATACTCTGGAGCAGTTCCTATAGATTGGAGAGTGGCAAATGTATCTGACCCCCACGTGCCCATTTAAAAAGACAGGTAGAGGAAGTTGGGAGAATTACAGTCAGTTAGCCTGACATCAGTAGTGGTGAAGGTGCTAGAGTTTATTAGATGAGATAGTAGAACATTTGGAAAGCATTAATGGAATTGTCAAAGCCAGCATGAGTTTATGAAAAGCAAATCATGCTTAACAAATCTACTGGAGTTTTTTGAAGATGTAACTACTAGAATAAGTAAGGGAGAACCAGTGGTATATTTGGGCTTTTGGAAGGTTTTTGATAATGTCCCGCATAAGAGGTTAGTGGGAAAATTGAAGCACTTGGGTTTAGGGGAAATGTATTGACATGGATCAAGAATTCATTGACAGATAGGAAACAGATTGGGAATTGTGATATATTGGAAACATGCTGTAGTTAGGATATAGAGAATTAATACAACACATTGTTATTTACAGGGATGTGTTGTCTTACAACTGCTTCTTCTCTGCCTGTTCCCTGTGTTAGTGACTTATGATGTCATTTCTGGTGAATACATTAACAGAATGGAGCTTCTGGCATTTGAAAAAGATTAATACACAAACATAACAGGAGTAAAAATAAAGAGGTCTTTTTCCGAGTGTCTGGGATCAATGCTTGGGGCTCCAGCTCACAATGTATATAAATGACCTGGATGAGGGAACCAAAAGTATAAAGTTATACCATAGTTAAAAGTTGATGATCAGTCAATAATGTGAAATGATAACTATATAAATAATGATCAAACATTCATATATCAATTATGCTCAATTCTTTTTCTAGTTAAAGATAGCTTGATTCAACACTAATCAGAATATGTGAACAAAAGCTAGTTGTTGTTTTCAGAAGATATAATATGTGAAATTACTTCCCCTACTCTTTAAAGTGAAGCTTGCAAGCAAGCAGTAATGATAGCTTTGGATTAAAATAAACCAGCATTTCAGACTTCTGCAAAGCATCTTTCACATTCTTGTATATTACTCATAATCTATTGTCCAGACTCATAACTGTTTCACACACAGTAAATTATGCAATAGCTTCAATAATGTAGCTAAGTTGGGAACAATTTTGCCATAATAATTTACTAATTCTAGAAAGGACCTCAATTGTATCACATTCATCTGACATGGTACTTCTAAAATAGCTTCCATCTTTTTAGGTGCTTTATGTAGGCCTTCACTATCAACAACATTACTGAAATGCTGGACTCATGTCTGGAAAAAGTCACGCTTTTCTTTCTTGATGCACAGACCATGTGCTTCAAGATGTTCCAATTGTACTTCTAAATTATTCAAGTGGTCTTGTTCACTGAACTTTGTAATTAGAATACCCTCCAAGTAACATTGTACACCAGAGAGACCACTTAAAATCTGAACTATTAATTTTTGGGATCGGGCTGGTAAATATGTTATTCTAAAAGGTATATTTTTATAATGGAAAAGATCTTTATGACTAATGATAATAAGCAATGGTTGAGATTCAATAGCTATATTCATCTGTAAATTTGTTTGTGAATGGCAATCTTGCTAATAGACCCACAAACGAATCATCAATTAAAGGAAGTGGATATTGATTAGCACACAATGCCGGATTTATGGTTGTTTTAAAATGACCAGAAACACAAATTGAACCATCTGGTTTGATGACAGAGGGTAGCTCAGTCACTCATTGTAACTAGCTGTAATACAGTAGTGTTAACAAATCTTATTACTTCTGTTTTGACCTTGAGAAGAATAGCATGTGGCACTACTACTGCTTTGAGGCTTTTTGTTTGACTATTACGCTTTATCTTCAGTTTCACTTGAACTCTCTTCATTGAGCCAAGCATCTCTTTGAATACACTCTTGTGTTTACCCAGAAGGCACTGTAGATCTGGTTTAACATTGGTCAGTCTGTTGACAGAACTCCAGTTAAGCCTTATCTTCTCCAAACATTGCCTCCCAAATACAGCTGGAAAATTACCACAGACCACATGGAGAGGCAACTCTGCTGTTTGTCAAATCAACTCTACATCAACCATGGAAAACCTTTTAACAGCTCGATCTATTCTGTGTATGTCCTTAAAATCACATCAGCTGGCTTTAAACAAAGATGTTTCAACTTTTGCTGTTATGTAGTCTCAAAAATAAAGATACAGCAGGACCACTATCGACCTTCATTCTAATCCACTCGGAATCTATGTGATTCACCCTGTATGGATAAGATGTTTAGCTGGAACTCTTTATCATCTTTTTGGACATTCTCTTCTTCACACTCCTTATTCTTTTCTTCCATGTCGTAAACTCTTTTTGATGAACTCAACTTGTTGTTCTTCTTGAAGATGCCTAGATTCTTCTTCTGAATATTTTTCTCACTGGAAGCAATGTGACCATTTTGTCACAATTCTTGTATGACTATTTTTGCTCCAGCATTTTGCACGCTGAATGGCCCATTTGGCACATCTATAACATGCTTGTTTCTATTTTGACCTGTGAATGGCAGTTCCCAACGCGTGGATCTTCAATTTTCCACTAAATTGTGAAGCCTCTTTAGCAGCCAGTTCCACTGGCATTGCAAATTCTACTGCTATTTTGAAAGTCAAAACATGTTCAGTAAGCAATTTTCTTTCAATGGATTGTTTTGGAGACCACAAACTAGCCGATCGTGAAGAGAATCCTCTAACAACTCACCAGACTCACAATGTATTTTCAGCTTTTTACGGTTGTCACAAACTGAGCAATATTTTCGCCTTCCACTTGATTCCTTCACTGGAACCTGAACTGGTCATGATGATCAATAGCTTTGGATAGTAATGCTCTTCAAAGAAAAGTCACTGTCAGTTTTGCTTCCTGGCTTTGCTGGATGAACCAAGTTCCAGAGCAAATTGTAGGTTTTATTTCCAACTGCACTGAGACAATTGTCAACCAAGTGTGGTACCATGGTCCCTTCTCCAACTGGGGGGAAAAAAACCATGGTAACAACCTGATTGACAATTGCACAACTCACCATGGCAGCACAATGGCACAGTGGTTAGCACTCACAGCACCAGGGATCCAGGTTCGATTCCTGGCCTAGGTCACTATCTGTGTGGAGTTTGCAAATTCTCCCCATGTCTCCATGGGTTTCCTCCGGGTACTCCAATTTCATCCTATGGTCTAAAGGTGTGTGGGTTAGGTGGATTGGCCATGATAAATCACCCCTTAGTGTCAGGGGGATTGGCCAGGGTAAATGCCTGAGGTTATAGGGATAGGGCCTGGATGAGACTGTGCTTAGTGCAGACTTGATGGACTGAATGGCCTCCTTCTGCTCTACAGGATTCCATCATAAAAAGGAGGCAAAGACAGGAGGAGATGTGAAATAGGTTCTATTTACATTTGTGAACGTGATATACTTGTTTGGAACATGCATGCTCCTAAATTAACTTTCCTGACCGTACTGTTACATCTTGAGGCATCACTGACATCCACAGCGGAGGTGGATATAGCTTGCTGCCTGCTAAGCCCTGCTGTCTATGATGGCTTTGGTGGGAGTCCTTTGGAGAGTTGAGACCTGGAGGATCCTGGCATGCTTTGGGTCTCCATGATAGGGCCATCGTTCTCCTGGAGAACTGGAGCTCTTGGGATGACAAGAGGACGAGAATGGGATCAACCAGACCATCTCGGAATCACCTGGGTGGATGGTCCCAGAGTGTCGAGCTACTAGCTTCCCTTCCTATGGGTGCCTGAGGGCCCCTGGCTGACTGCTTGAGGAGAAGAGGCAAGGAGGGAGTTTAGGTGTCCTGACCACTACCCCTCACTTAACACTGATGGATGCCAGCAAGGCTGCAGTGATGGACTGCAACCCCTGAATCAGTACAGGGTCTATGTCTTGGACTAAGGCCTTTACAGCAGCCGCCATCTTGCCAGTGTTGACCTTGCTTGTTGACATGCTGGTGATATCACCTCAGATTGAAGTTGAACTTTCTTGTCTATCATATATTGCAATCTGAGGAGTACAACTAACATTCCTTCCTTTCTGTGATTGTTTTTGTATGGGTTGCAAGGTTGCTTTAGAGCTGATCGCATGATTTGATGGTGATATCATTAGGGTGTGTGCTCAAGCTGCTGTTTTACTTTCAATTTTGTACTTTGATGCAGAGCACAGAGCAGCTCTTCAATAAAACCTGTTGTGGGCTTGTTTGAATCTACATGTGCAAACCAAGTCTTTTCTTTCTGTGTAAAACTACAACCCGTAACATAGTTCAGACATTACAGAAAGAAAACTAGTGATGAGTTGGGATTTTGTTTCATCAAGAGAAGATCCTAAAAGTAAAATTGTGGCTCTTCACACTTCAAATATTAAAAACTGGGAAAAAGCAATAACAGAATTAAAGATTAAGTACCAGTGAAGGAAGACTCAATTAGAAGTGGTTTTCAAAGAGGGGGTGAGATTCCAGGCAGTATCTGGGATATTTGAAAAGAGAGTGGATACTTTGCTGTATAGGTGAAGCCATTTGATATTAACAGTGTCCACGGTGAAAAGGGAGTACTGGGAAAACAGTAGAAAAATAGATAGTTTTGAGTTGCTAGTGCGTAAAACAGAAATGGTGGGGCAATTCTGGAGAAGAAACTGAGAGACAGGATATATGCACATTTGGAAGAAAATGGACTAGTTAGCAACAGGGAGCATGGTTTTGTACAGGGACAGACATGTCTTACCAACATGATTGAATTTTTTGAAGAAGTGACAAAGAAAAATGATGAGGGCAGGACTGTGGATGTAATTCATATAGACTTTAGTCAGGCGTTTGACAAGGTCCCACATGGGAGACTGGTCCAAAAACTAAAATCACATGGGATTCGGAGTGGGCTGGCTAGATGGATATGGATCTGACTTGGTTATAGAACACCAATTTTAAATCCAACCAACTGAGTTTACCCCAGTCCAACGCTGGCATCTCTACATAGAACATAGAACATAGAACATAGAACATTACAGCACAGAACAGGCCCTTCGGCCTTCGATGTTGCACCGACCAATATAAAAAGCAATGCCCTCCAAACTAAACCATTCCCTTCTCTTCCATATACTTATCAACTAACCTCTTAAACGCCACCAAACTTGCGCATCTACAACTGCAGCAGGCAGGGAATTCCACTCCCGAACCACCCTTTGGGTAAAGAACCTACCTCTGATATCCGTCCTATAACTATCACCCCTTAATTTAAAGCTGTGTCACCTCGTGCTAGCTTTTTCCATCCTAGGAAAAAGGCTATCACTGTCCACCTATCTAAACCTCTAATCATCTTATATGTTTCGATCAGGTCCCCTCTTAGCCTCCTCCTTTCTAACGAAAACAACCTCAAATCCCTCAGCCTCTCCTCATAGACCTGCCCTCCATACCAGGCAACATCCTGGTAAACCTCCTCTGTACCCTCTCCAATGCCTCCACATCTTTCTTATAATGTGGGGACCAGAACTGCACACAATACTCCCAGTGCGGCCGCACTAGAGTTTTGTACAGTTGCAACATGACGTTGCGGCTCCGAAATTCCATCCCTCTACCAATAAAAGCCAAGACTCCATATGCCTTCCTAACAACCTTCTCGACCTGACTGCCTACTTTCAGGGATCTATGCACATACCCACCAAGATCCCTCTGTTCCTCTAGACTACTAAGAATCCTACCATTTGCCCTATACTCTACACATTTATTATTTCTGCCATAGTGCATTACCTCACACTTTTCCACATTAAACTCCATTTGCCACCTCTCGGCCCAGCTCTGCAACTTGTCCAAGTCTCTCTGCAAACTATAACATCTTGGTTATAGAAGACAGAGAGTAGCGGTGAAAGCTGTTTTTCAGAATGAAGATCTGTAACTAGTGGTGTTCTGCAGGGACCTTTGTTGTTTGTACTATGTATCAATGATCTGGATAAAAATGAAGGTGATCTGATTAGTAAGTTTGCAGAGGACACAAAGATTGGTGGAGTTGCTGATAGTGCAGGATTGTCAAAGAATACAACAGGATATGGACAGATTGGAGAATTGGGCACAGAAATGACAAATGGAGTTTATTCTGGACAAATGTGAGGTGATTCATTTTGGAAGATCAAATTTAGGTTACCAATTATGCTAATTGATTAAAATGGCAGAACCTTTAGGAACATTAACATACAGAGGGATCTGGGAAAGCAGGTCCACAGTTCCCCAAAAGGAGCAATACAGGTGGCTAAGATGATTAAGAAGGCATATGGTCTGTTTGTCTTTATCAACCAGGGCATTAAGTACAGGGGTTGGGAAATCATGTCGTAGCTTTACAAAACTTCGGTTAGGCCCCATTTGGAGTATTGTATGCAGTTCTGGTTACCACACTGCCAGATGGATGTGGAAGCTTTGGAGACAGTGCAAAGGTAGTTTTGGCTATGAGGAAAGATTGAATAAACTAGGATTATTTTCACTGGAAAGACAGAGACTGAAGAGAAACCTGATAGAAGTCTACAAAATTATGAGAGGCACAGACAAGGTGGATAGTCAGAGACTTTTTCCAAGGATGGAAGTGAAAATTACAAGAGAGCACAGATTCAAGGTGAAGGATAAAATTTAAGGGAGATGTGGGTGGAAAGTGGAGGGCGCTGAAATGCGCTGCCAGAGGAGATGGTGGAAGCAGGCACATTAGCATAAGAGGCATCTGGATGGGTACATGAATAGGGAGGATAGAGGCATACAGACCGAGTAAGGTTTTTCTTTTAGTTGGGGCATTGTGACTGGCACAGGTTTGGAGGACCGAAGAGCCTGTTCCTGTGCTGTACTTTCCTTCGTTCTTTCTTTCGTGGTATCTGGAGTTCACATGGGCCAGGGCTGGCATGAGGCTACAATGTGTGTCTAAAATAGAAGGCATTTTAATGTCCAGCAACGCAAATGGCTGAAATTCATCATCTTTGAGTGGTCCATATGCACAATAAGGAGAGGGACATCCCTAACTGAGAGTGCCGCTATCCGAAGATAGTACAGGAAATTGGGCATCTTATAGTTAGGGTGCAGATCAATCCTGATCTTATTGAATTGAAGTAAACATTAGAATTAACTAGTCTATTTCTATTCCTCCAGTTTCTATGATTCCTATGAAAGGTGTGAATATTGTCAAAGATATTCTCAGAATAGAGCCAAGTGTCTAAAAAACTGAGAAAGAAAAATCTAAAATAAATATATCACCTTTAAATGACCTGAGGTCACTCCAAAATACTAAATATAGCCAATATACTGAAGTATATGTCGTCAATCTTATAATGCAATTGATTCACAGGAATCTCCCAATGACAGCAGTGAGATAATGCCAAATGCTACCAGAAACCTAGCTTTTAGCTTCACTAATGTGTACAGAAAGAAAAAAAAAACTGCTAAACAAGCAAATGATCTATCGAAAGCAAGGAAGGAAGGTCTGCATTTGTGTATCACCTTAGGCAGAACGTCATGCTCCCGCACTGATGGATATTTTGGTCTGGATGGGGGAATGTGTGAGAAATTGAAAGAATGGGATTCCTTCTGGCTCCCTACCTGCACCATCCACAGGAAGTTTTATGCTGGAACATGAATTGTCTCAGGTTTCTTTTTATTCATCATAACTAAGGCTTACATTAACACTGCAATGAAGTTATCGTGAAATTCCCCTAGTCACTATCCGGTACCTATTTGGATCAATGTACCTAATAGCACGCCTTTCAGACTTTGGCAGGAAACCAGAACACCCGGAGGAAATCCACGCAGACATGGGGAGAACGTGCAGACTCCATACAGACAGTGACCCAGGCCAGGAATTGAACCCAGGTCCCTGGCACTGTGAGGCAGCAGTGCTAACCATTGTGCCACCATTCTGCCCCATTAGCCACTTCTGGGCAGTTTCCCACACACCTCAATTCTTAGCCTGGCAGGAGGATTAAACTTTCATTGGGGAAGTCTGAAATAGAGCAGTTCCACTTCAGCGAATGTGGGGAGGCATCTTTATCAGAAGCCCCCTTTGAAATCAGATGCTGATTCCTACCCCACTAAGGTCTGGATTTGCACCCATCACTATCCCAGCCTCTACCTGAATTGCCCCCTCACCTCCCCTTGAACTTACCCGAGCCCCTGCATCCTGGACTTGGCCCCTAGCATCCTCCTGCATTTCTCCTTTGGTCCAGCGTAGTAATGTTGCTGCAGGGATCAGATCAGCTGGCAGCTCTGTAAAGTGGGGCTTCCTCACAGGTCAGAGGCAGATATCCCTCCTGCAGCCAATTAACACTCATTCTGTAGGGGCAATCTTACCAAAATAATTCTAAACACTGAACAAGCAATAAAACAGGAGGATTTCAGACTCATTTACTGGCAAGTTGAAAAATGCATTATGGCATTTAAACAAAGAAAGTGCCAGGATGAGATTCTTGCCAGTAGGCAGTGAGACAGAGCCTAAACTCTCTGTAATCTGACTGCCCTGATCTCTCAATGTACTGCTTACACCTGTACTGGGAAACCTCCTGTCACTGCCCAGCTCCCAACCCCACGGGCATTGGGACCTGCCGCCAATCGTTCCCTGTGCAAATCTCTGATCTCTGCCTGACCACGGACATCGCCCTACTCCAGCCCCTGCTGATCATCACCCTGGCCAGTAACCAACCCACCCCTCCCCCACCCCGCAGAAGTTTCCCTTTCCCCCCCTCAATGGAGCTCCCATCCTGCCGCCTCCTCCATCATGGCCCTGTCCCTCTTTGAGCCCCCAGGCCCTATCCTCTTGGCACTGTCCAGTAGGCAGTCCCACCGGCGAGACAGTCATGACTAGCTCCTAATGATAGAGGCCACACGTGATCCCTCAACCAGTGAGCAGGAAAGGGCAAGTGAGCCTAGACAACCACATCCACGACTCACTAATGATATTTAAATTAAATAATAAACATTGAAATTGTCTTTGCACCCTTGATGGGCACAAAGCTGATTTTGCCAATAAAAGAGTGTCAGTAGGATCACAAGAGGTGAGAAACCAAGCGCAAACCCAGTTATGTATCTCACATCCTGCTCACCACTCCAATTGACCAGTGGAAGGAGCTGGGAAGATCATTCCCAGAATCTCTCTGGGTGGTGAGAATGTATCTCACGGACAGCAGTATTTCTGTTGATGTTATTAGTTTTATGCTCCCAGCTAATGGTTAATAAAGACTAAGTGAACATAGAACATAGAACAATACAGCACAGAACAGGCCCTTCGGCCTTCGATGTTGTGCCGACCAAAATAAAAAGCAATGCCCCTCCTAACTAAACCATTCCCTTCTCATCCATATACTTATCAACTAACCTCTTAAACGCCACCAAACTTGGCGCATCTACAACAGCTGCAGGCAGGGCATTCCACTCCCTAATCACTCTTTGAGTAAAGAACCTACCTCTGATATCCGTCCTATAACTCATACCCCTTAATTTAAAGCTGTGTCCCCTCGTGCTAGCTTTCTCCATCCTAGGAAAAAGGCTATCACTGTCCACCCTATCTAAACCTCTAATCATCTTATATGCTTCAATAAGATCCCCTCTTAGCCGCCTCCTTTCTAACGAAAACAACCTCAAATCCTTCAACCTCTCTTCATAGGACCTGCCCTCCATACCAGGCAACATCCTAGTAAACCTCCTCTGTACCCTCTCCAATGCCTCCACATCTTTCTTATAATGTGGCGACCAGAACTGCACACAATACTCCAAGTGCGGCCGCACTAGAGTTTTGTGCAGTGAAATCCCTTGATAGAACAAAGAACAAAGAACAACACAGCACGGGAAACAGGCCCTTCAGCCCAACGAGCCCGCGCCGTCATCTCGATGTTCCCACTTCTACCCATGATCCCTGTCATCCCTGTCTATATTTATAGATCTATGCATTAGAATAAAATTTGAGACAATTTAGGGAGAATTTGTTCTGCCAATCAGCCTAAGAGCACATCTTCGGGATGTGGGAGGAAACCGGAGCACCCGGAGAAAACCCACACAAGCACGGGGAGAATGTGCAAACTCCCACAGACACAGTCCCAAATCCATGTATCTGCACAGTACAGCGATAGTCACTGAGCCGTCATGGTGCCCATCAAATGGCCCAGGTCAAGCATACACTAACGACGTGAAGCACTAGGATACTCTCGAAAAATCCAAGAGCAGCCCTCTTACGACCCATCGAGTGTATGCCCCTCGTTAGACAACAAGGTGGACCAAAGTACCTGTAGGATAAAGGTACCTGTAGCCTTCTTGACTACCTTCTCCACCTGTGTTGCCACTTTCAGTGGGTGACCTGTGTCACCTCTCATGTCATTTCATATCCTTTGTGATTCTAAATGTGTAACTGTTTTAAAGCAGAAACTATGAGACTGTGTTTCTATGAGTTACATCGGTGCAAATTGACCAAACCATCATAAAAGATTGAGGAGTTTAAGATGTCTGAACAGCATCGAAACCATTTCCACTACAAAGAACAAAGAACAAAGAGCAACAGAGCACGGGAAACAGGCCCTTCGGCCCAACGAGCCCGCGCCACCGTCCTAACATCTTAATGACATATCCATGACTTTAGGCTATGCCTATTGTGGAAGATTCTCATATAGGGACCAATATAGGGACAATTTGTTACCCAATCAGCCTAAGAGCACATTTTTGGGATGTGGGAGGAAACCGGAGCACCCGGAGGAAACTCACGCAACCACGGGGAGAACGCGCAAACTCCCGCAGACACAGGCCCAAATCCATGTGTCTGCACAGCACAGCGATAGACTCTGAGCTGTCATGTTGCCCATCAGATGGTCCAGTTTAAGCATACACTAACGACGTGAAGCACTAGGCAACTCCTGAAGCAACATCCAAGAGCAGCTCTCGCACGACCTGCCGAATGCATGCACTAGATCTAACTTTTTTTTTAGAAACCTGGAAGGAAAGTTACTGAACAAATTCACAGGAGTCTGCTGAAGAATTTTCCACACAAAGAATAAAATATTTATTAAGCGAGAAGGGTGAACTAAATTACACCAGAAAAATAGATTGGAGAGATCGCAATACAAATACATAAAGTGCTTCCAATTTGCACTATTCCTTTACCACTAGCTAAATACATAAAGGTTTCTTGCTTGGGACTGGCACAGTTTCAAACTATTTTTCTTCAGTGATTTCCTGAGCATTCGCCCAATGCTTTTCACCCAACTCGTATCTCTTGTTGAGACAGTCAAGAAATCCACTCTCAACTCAGTCTTCCAGTGACACCTCTGCTGAACAGGAACTTTACTGAGTTTTTTAACTGACTATTCATTCAACCACTATCCCAGTAGCCTTGTGATGTTTCTCTTCTCAAAGAGCTGAAAACCCCTATCTTCACTATCTGACACACATTTAACTCCCTCTGCTGTCTTATCTCTGTCTGTGTTCCTAGATCGCTGTTGCTCAACAACAGTAAGGTCTTTTTCTACTTCACATTTTCCTACCCTCAATCACTAAACTCTAAAGCCATCTCTTTCCCTTCAGGTGTTGTAAATATATACACACACACACACATACAAACAGACCAATAACCTGACCTGGGTGGTATGATGGCACAGAGGTTAGCACCTCTACCTTACAGCCATGAAGTGGCGATGCCGGCATTGGACTGGGGTAGGGTCAGTAAGAAGTCTCACAACACCAGGTTAAAATCCAACAGGTTTATTTAGAATCATGAGCTTTTGGAGCACTGCTCCTTCATCATATTCCTCTCTCAATTAACAAAGCACTGAAATAACACAACTGATGAAGTTCAAGCTTTCACAATCAAATATGGATGGCCTGTAGCAATATTGAACTATTCCTACTGCACTGGACCAGATCTTGGTGCAGAGATGCTAGAACTTATTGGAGATGGTTCAGGAACACAAGCATCTCCTGGTGCTGATGTTTTGCACTTTCCAGATGCATTGGTGGAATTAACACAATTCTACACGCTCTGCTAACTATCTTAGCTATCTATTTCATAACTAAAGGCAGATCAGCAGTTTCTATGGTTGGAAAGATCTTGGACCACATAAAATCAAGTTGGGTTTCTCCCAGTCTTCACTGACATTGAACAGTAGATGGCAAGTGAACGAGTTGTCTGAATGGTTTTGTAATTTGTGTATTATGAGGAGGTTTCCTAACGTCAAGACAAGTGACTCAGATCAAATCTGATCTTTTTTTGTTTTAAACAAAAGAAGAAAAAGTAACAATTAAAATATAATAATATCTTTACACAGTTACCAGTACTTTAGAAACATTGGCATAGATAAATCCAGAGCTAAACCCCATTTTGATGAATTACTTAAAGATTTTCTAATCTATAAAATTCCACTAACATTACCTGAAAATGGCCTGCTCTATGCTGGTCTCTAAGGGTGACAACAAACTGGTGTTCACAGATCTGACTTTATTCACACTGTGTCTTGTTCGAGATCTTATCAGCCACCTCAGACAGTCATCAATGTTTTTCCTCTTTGATTCTACCCTCTGTGGTTTTCTATGAACCTCCAGAAGTATTTTTTCCAAGAATTGCATCCTTTCTTTTACTTTATGGTTACTATATTTTAAAGGTAAACTTGCACTATTTTGCCTCATCTATTTGTAATCTTCCAATTGTATATGATCCTTTTTGAAATACAACAATCAACTTCAAATCATTTCTTTTATTTGCATGTCTACATCAATGGAGACGAAGTAGAAAAGATCAAGAACTTCAAGTTTCTATGTCACCAACAACTTTTCCTGGACGCCCCCATGCCGACGCTATAGTAAAGAAAGTTCACCTCTACTTTTTCAGAAGACTAAAAAAATTTGGCAGGTCAGTTATGACTCTCACCAACATTTTCTATGGTAAACATAGAAAGCATCCTTTCTGGTTGTATCAGAGCTTGATATGACTCCAGCTCTGCCTAAGACCGCAAGGAGCTACAAAAGGTTGTGAATGCAGCCCAATCCATCACGCAAACCAATCTCCCATTCATTGACTTTGTCTACGCTTCCCACTGCCTCGGCAAAACAGCCAGCATAATTAAGGACCTCTCACACCCTGGACATTCTCTCTTCCATGTTCTTCCTTCAGAAGAATATACAAAAGTCTAGGGTCATGTACCAACTGACTCAAGAACAACTTCATCCCTGCAGCTGTCAGACTTTTGAATGGACCCATCTCACATTAAGTTGATCTTTCTCTACACTCTAGCTATGACTACATTCTGCACTCTCTCCTTTCCTTCTCTATGAATGGTATGCTTTGTCTGTATAGCATGCAAGAAACAATAGTTTTCACTCAATATTAACACCTGTGACAATAATAAATCAAATCAAATATATAAATTTCTATTCAAGCTCTCTTGACTCCCTGTTCAGTACCATAGAGTCATAGAGGTTTACAACATGGAAACAAGTCCTTCGGCCCAATTTGTCCATGTTGCGTTTTTTTTAAACCCTAAAGCTAATTCCAATTGCCCGCATTTGGCCCATATCCCTCTATACCCAACATACCCATGTAACTGTCTAAATGCTTTTTAAAAGACAACATTGTGCCCACCTCTACTACTACCTCTGGCAGCTTGTTCCAGACATTCATCACCCTCTGTGTGAAAAAATTGCCCCTCTGGACACTTTTGTTTCTCTCTCCTCTAGTTTTAGACTCCCCTATCTTTGGGAAAAGATATTGACTATCTAGCTGATCTGCGCCCCTCATTATTTTATAGTCATCTGTTAGCTCACCCTTCTACACTCCAGAGAAAAAATGTCCCAGTCTATCCAGCCTCTCCTTATCACTCAGATCATCAAGTCCTGGTAGCATCCTAGTAAATCTTTTCTGCAGTCTTTCTAGTTTAATAATATCCTTTCAATAATAAGGTGTTATTAGCTGTAGACAGTATTCCATGTGCAGTCTTATCAATGTCTTGTACAACTTCAACAAAACGTCCCAATGTTCTGTCAATGAAACCAAGCACGCCGAATGCCTTCTTCACTACTCTGTCCACCTGTGACTCCACTTCCAAGGGGCTATGAACCTGTGTCCCTAGATCTCTTTGCTCTGTAACTCTCCCCAGTGCCCTACCATTAACTCAGTAAGCCCTGGTTCAATCTACCAAAATGCATCACCTCGCATTTATCTAAATGAAACTTCGTCTGCCATTTGTCAGCCCACTATGTCAAACCATTTGCTTTAGCACCCTCTATTGAAGTCTGGTCTTTGCAGTCTATCTGTCTCCAATTCAGTTAAACTAGTCATATTCACACAAGCTTGTTTCCCCATACACAGTGGTGATATTGCTAAAAAGAAATAATAGTGCTCTATCAGTGTACTGTTACACCCTGGCTGAGCATGGAATTGCCCTGATCTAACACAGAGGGAATGGAAGAGTGCCTAGTGTGAATGTGATATTTTACTGTGATGGTACAATCAAAAGATGGCCACCAACTAGTCATTCGGAACATGGACTGAAAGTTTCACAATTCCCTTCCATCTTGAATCAGGAGGAAGGGTGTTTGATGAACAGATCTTTCTGGGCAAAGTTTACATTTATTTATTAGTGTCAAAAGTAGGCTTACATTAACACTACAATGAAGTTACTGTGAGAATCCCCTAGTCACCACACTCCGGAGCCTGTTCGGGTTCACTGAGGGAGAGTTTAGCATGGCCAATGCACTGAACTAGCACATCTTTTGGCCCGTGGGAGGAAACTAGAGCATCCAGAGTAAACCCACACAGACACAGGGAGAACGTGCAGACTCCACACAGACAGTGACCCAAACTGGGAATCGAACCTGAATCCCTGGTGCTGTGAGGCAGCAGTGCTAACCATGCGTTCCGAAAGATTTCTGACAGAGGTAAAGACTATCACGAACAATGAGAATCGCCCCTTGTCTCTGTGTTACTATTGGATGTAGTCAGGGAAAAGGCTACATCCCTCAGATGCAGGACAAATCGGTTCCTGAAGCCATTTGTTTGATGCCTGGGTGAAGATACATACTCAGAATGGAGCTCAATGACTAGTTATTTCAATGCAATGGAGTGGTTTCTAATACACAATTTAATTAAATTTAGAGATCTACTATAAGGTAATTTTCTTTCTTTGTATTGTTGTGGTTCATTTATATGTACTTTGTTAATGAATGAGCAATGTAACTGAAATTGATTTCCATGTGGACAGTGAAGTGAAATTAAATGGAACTGAATTACACCCAGATAGCAGCAGCTGACTCCACTTCGCAAACTCTTGTTCCACTGTCTCTGAAGGTTGGTGAAAAACAGTAACTCTTATTTCCAATAAAGACTGAAGAAACTGCACTCAGCAAATCACTGTAGGATTCCCGACTGTCACTGTAAAGGGAGATCTTACATTTATATAATACCTTTCTCAATGTCTCCAAATCCTTTATAGTCCATTATGAAGTATGCTGCTGTCGCAATTATGGAAATGTAGCTAAACTGCACACAGAAGGTTCTTACCAACAACAGTGAGTTGCATAACAATATTATCCATTTCATGGTCTCACTGCCACTGAGGAGAACTCTTCAATTAATCACAGAATCTTTTCCATCTTCATGGAAGTTCATCCTAAAGTTAGCAAATACAGTACTGGACCTAACTGTCAGCCCAGATTGATAATCTTAAATACCAGAGATGTTTAAACCTACAATCTTTGACTATAGCATCAATGTGTGGGGGGAGTGAGGGGCACAGTGGTTTGCACTGCTGCCTCACAGTACCAGGGACCCGGCTTCGAATCCTAGCTTGGGTCACTGTTCATGTGGAGTCTGCACGTTATTCCGGTGTCTGTGTGGGTTTCCTCTGAGTGCTCTGGTTTCCTCCCACAATCTGAAAGACTTTCTGGCTAGGTGTATTGGCCATGCTAAATTCTCCCTCAGTGCATCTGAACAGGCGTTGGAGTGTGACTAGGGGATTTTCACACTAACTTCATTACAATGTGAATATTAACTTACTTGTCACACTAATAAATAAACTTAAACTCTCTTACTCAAATTCCAGGAACATCTTTCAAATATCACAATCCAAATGCTTAAACAGTGAAGACAGAAGTAGTAATGTTACACTGTCCTGAAGATGGAAATACAGAAACCCTTTGAACTGCAAACTTTACTGATATTAGTGATTGAACAGGGATTGATCTCAAACATGTACTTGCTGTTTGCCATCTTGCACACGGTTCCAACTTGGAGTAATCCTTTTACAAGCTTGGCGATGCAACGTTTATATAACAGTGTGTCATACATTTTCCCATAACATTTATATAACCTCGAGATACACAAGCAGGGTTCCGCACTGTGCAAAATGGATGCAGAATTTTAACAATAACTGTAGAATAATGTATATTTTGATGCGTTGCATTGCAAAAAATGAATAGATCATGGGACGCAGTGCAAATATAACCTTGCCTGGCCCAGACAAGTTATAGAGGAGAACTTACCCTGCTCCGCAGTGAAAACACACAGCAAGACTTCAGCGCACAGGATCAAAGTGGTTGATTGAAGGTGCCAGGAAGTCCCAGATGTAACTGGGCTGCGAGAAGTCATCCCATAATACATATTTCAGTAGCAGCAGAGAGCCTCAATTAAACTGCAAGTTGCAGAGAGAAAATATCATCAATAATACAACAGCATTATCCCATATCCCTGTTATTAAACGGGACAGAGATTATTCATGTCCCTGCTATTAAATGGGACAGAGATTATCCGTGTTATTAAACGGGACAGAGATCATCTAAATCACTGCTATTAAACGGGACAGAGATTATCCATGTCCCTGTTATTAAACGGGACAGAGATTATCAATATCCCTGTTATTAAACGGGACAGAGATTATCCATATCGCTGCTAATAAACGGGAAAGATTTCCAGCATTCACTGGGCACAGTGCTCCTGCTGATTTCTGTATAAACTGTGCAGCCCATTCATTCTCTAATCACACAAACCATTCTGTTCACAGCACTCACTCATTCATATCTTTACCCAGGCATTTATAGACAGAGAGTATTACGCTGAACTAGATAAGGATTAGTATTCTCCGGGGAGAGCGCGGAGTTGAATATGAGGTGCTGTGTGCTGTGCTGGGACATTCCTCAGCATACCTGCATTGACCGCCACTTCCGCGGTGAACCTCAGAGCGCTCCCTCCCCCTTCCCAGCAAGGGCTCTGATTGACAGCTCCGCCCCGCCCCTGACTGACAGCCCCGCCCCACTAACTGATTGACAGATCGGCCCCGCCCCTAGCCGAAACTCCGCACCACTGACTGATTGACAGCTCAACTCTGCCCCCAAGTGAAGCTCCGCCCCAGGCGCATCGACAGCTCAGCCCCGCCTCTAAGCGAAATCCCGCCCCACTGATTGACTGACAGCTCGGCCCCAAACAAACTGCCCCGCCCCACTAACTGATTGACAGCTCAGCCTCGCCCCCTAATCGACGCCCCGCCCCACTGACTGATTCACAAGCTGCTCAGACACTGTCCCAGAAGGCGGACAGCTGCCGAAGCCGCCCCTGACGGACAACTCCCCACAGGCTGACAGCCTCGCATCCTGTCTGCCTGACAGACCTTGACAGGGCCCCTCCTGACAACTGGACTCCCAGGCCTGCCTCCGCCCATTCATCCCTTCACTGACAGCTCCACCTAGCATCCTCCGCCATTACTGTCTGATCCACAAGGCCAGGCCAGACCGCCACCCCTCCTGACGGACAGTTTCTAAACCTGCCGCCCTCAGACTCTGATTGACAGCAAACAGATCCCGCCCACTGGGCTGTGATTGACAGCTAATAGACCCCGCCCTTCAGGATGTGAGTGACATCTGACAGGCCTGCCCCATGGACTGTGACTGACAGCTGTAAGGCCCTGCCCTCCGCACTAAGAATCAGCTTTCTATCCTGCCAGACTGCCCTGCCCCCAGCGTCGTGGCCCAGCCCAGTCATTGACAGCTGCCCCTGTCCACACTATGTGAATGACACAACCCGCCACTTCCCAATGATTGGCAGGTCAAAGACCATGACGACAAGTTGCTATGATTCCCCCACCCGAGGTGTGGGAACAGGGTGGAAGCAGAAGGAATAGGTTTTCCTCCTGTTGACAGGGTTACAGCTGCACAATATCCCCATTGGAGCCTCACTGTTTACACAATATCCCCATTGGAACCTGACTGTTTACTCAATATCCCCATTGGAACCTCACTGTTTACTCAATATCCCCATTCGAACCTCACTGTTTGCACAATATCCCCATGGGAGCTTCACTGTTTACACAATATCCCCATTGGAACCTGACTGTTTACTCAATATCCCCATTGGAACCTCACTGTTTGCACAATATCCCCATGGGAGCTTCACTGTTTACACAATGTCCCCATTGGAACCTCACTGTTTGCACAATATCCCCATGGGAGCTTCACTGTTTACACAATATCCCCATTGGAACCTCACTGTTTGCACAATATCCCCATTGGAACCTCACTGTTTGCACAATATCCCCATGGGAGCTTCACTGTTTACACAATATCCCCATTGGAGCTTCACTGTTTACTCAATATCCCCATTGGAGCTTCACTGTTCACACATTATCCCCATTGGAACCTCAATGTTTACACAATATCCCCATTGGAGCCTCACTGTTTACACAATATCCGCATTGGAACCTCACTGTTTACACAATATCCCCATTGGAGCTTCACTGTTTGCACAATATCTCCATTGGAGCCTCACTGTTTACACAATATCCCCATTGGAACTGCAGTGTTTACACAATATCCCTATTGGAACCTCACTGTTTACTCAATATCTACATTGCAACCTCACTGCTTATACAATATCCCCATTGGAACCTCAATGTTTACTCAATATCCCCATTGGAACGACACTGTTTACTCAATATCCCAATTGGAACCTCACTGTTTGCACAATATCCACATTGGAACCTCACTGTTTACAAAATATCCCAATTGGAATCTCACTGTTTACACAATATCCCCATTGGAACCTCAATGTTTGCACAATATCCCCATTCGAACCTCACTCTTTACTCAATATCCCCATTGGAACCTCAATGTTTACATAATATCCCCATTGGAGCTTCACTGTTTACACAATATCCCCATTGGAACTTCACTGTTTACGCAATATCCCTACTGGAACCTCACTGTTGACACAATATCCCCATTGGAGCCTCACTGTTTACTGAATATATATATTGGATCCGCACTGTTTGCACAATATCCCTATTGGAACCTCACTGTTTACACAATATCCCCACTGGAACCTCACTGTTTACTGAATATCCCTATTGGAACCGCACTGTTTGCACAACATCCCTATTGGAACCTCACTGTTTACACAATATCCCCATTGGCACCTCACTGTTTACACAATATCCCCATTGGAGCCTCACTGTTCACTCAATGTCCCTATTGGAACCGCACTGTTTACTCAATATCCCCATTGGAGCCTCACTGTTTACTCAATATCCCCATTGGAACCTCACTGTTTACTCAACATCCCCATTGGAACCTCACTGTTTACTCAATATCCCCATTGGAACCTCACTGTTTACTCAATATCCCCATTGGAACCTCAATGTTTACACAATATCCCCATTAGAGCCTCACTGTTTGCACAATATCCCCATTGGAACCTCAATGTTTACACAATATCCCCATTGGAGCCTCACTGTTTCCTCAATATCCCCATTGGAACCTCAATGTTTGCACAATATCCGCATTGAAACCTCAATGTTTACACAATATCCCCATTGGAACCTCACTGTTTACACAATATCCATAATGGAGCTTCACTGTTTACACAATATCCCCATTGGAACCTCACTGTTTACTCAATGTCCCTATTGGAACCTCACTGTTTCCTCAATATCCCTATTGGAACCTCACTGTTTACACAATATCCCTATTGGAACTGCACTGTTTACTCAATATCCCCATTGCAACATCACTGTTTACTCAATATCCCTATTGGAACCTCACTGTTAACACAATATCCCCATTGGAGCCTCACTGTTTACACAATATCCCCATTGGAACCTCACTGTTTACTCAACATCCCCATTGGAACCTCACTGTTTACTCAATATCCCCATTGGAACCTCACTGTTTACACAATATCCCTATTGGAACCTCAATGTTTACTCAATATCCCCATTGGAACCTCAATGTTTACACAATATCCCCATTGGAGCCTCACTGTTTCCTCAATATCCCCATTGGAACCTCACTGTTTACACAATATCCATAATGGAGCTTCACTGTTTACACAGTATCCCCATTGGAACCTCACTGTTTACTCAATGTCCCTATTGGAACCTCACTGTTTCCTCAATATCCCTATTGGAACCTCACTGTTTCCTCAATATCCCTATTGGAACCTCACTGTTTACACAATATCCCTATTGGAACCGCACTGTTTACTCAATATCCCCATTGGAACATCACTGTTTACTCAATATCCCTATTGGAACCTCACTGTTAACACAATATCCCCATTGGAACCTCAATGTTTGCACAATATCCCCATTGGAACCTCAATGTATACACAATATCCCCATTGGAGCCTCACCGTTTCCTCAATATCCCCATTGGAACCTCAATGTTTGCACAATATCCGCATTGGAACCTCAATGTTTACACAATATCCCCATTGGAACGTCACTGTTTACACAATATCCATAATGGAGCTTCACTGTTTACACAATATCCCCATTGGAACCTCACTGTTTACTCAATGTCCCTATTGGAACCTCACTGTTTCCTCAATATCCCTACTGGAACCTCACTGTTTACACAATATCCCTATTTTAACCGCACTGTTTACTCAATATCCCCATTGGAACATCACTGTTTACACAATATCCCTATTGGAACCTCACGGTTAACACAATATCCCCATTGGAGCCTCACTGTTTACACAATATCCCCATTGGAATCTCACTGTTTGCACAATATCCCCATTGGAATATCACTGTTTACACAATATCCCCATTGGAACCTCACTGTTTGCACAATATCCCCATTGGAACCTCAATGATTACACAGTATCCCCATTGGAGCCTCACTGTTTCCTCAATATCCCCATTGGAACCTCAATGTTTGCACAATATCCGCATTGGAACCTCAATGTGTACAAAATATCCCCATTGGAACCTCACTGTTTACACAATATCCATAATGGAGCTTCACTGTTTACACAATATCCCCAAAGGAACCTCACTGTTTACTCAATGTCCCTATTGGAACCTCACTGTTTCCTCAATATCCCTATTGGAACCTCACCGTTTACACAATATCCCCATTGGAATCTCACTGTCTGCACAATATCCCCATTGGAATATCACTGTTTACACAATATCCCCATTGGAACCTCACTGTTTGCACAATATCCCCATTGGAACCTCAATGATTACACAGTATCCCCATTGGAGCCTCACTGTTTCCTCAATATCCCCATTGGAACCTCAATGTTTGCACAATATCCGCATTGGAACCTCAATGTTTACACAATATCCCCATTGGAACCTCACTGTTTACACAATATCCATATTGGAGCTTCACTGTTTAAACAATATCCCAATTGGAACCTCACTGTTTACTCAATATCCCTATTGGAATCTCACTGTTTACTCAATATCCCTATTGGAACCTCACTGTTTACTCAGTATCCCTATTCGAACCGCACGGTTTAATCAATATCCCCATTGGAACCTCACTGTTTAAACAATATCCCTATTGGAAACTCACTGTTTGCAAAATATCCCCATTGGAGCCTCACTGTTTACACAATATCCCCATTGGAACCTCACTGTTTGCACAATATCCCCATTGGAATCTCACTGTTTACACAATATCCCCATTGGAGCCTCAATGTTTACACAATATCTCCATTGGAACCTCACTGTTTACACAATATCCCCATTGGAGCCTCACTATTTACTCAATATCCCCATTGGAACCTCACTGTTTACACAATATCCCCATTGGAGCTTCACTGTTTGCACAATATCGCCATTGGAGCCTCACTGTTTACACAATATCCCCATTGGAACCTCAATGTTTACACAATATCCCGTTTGGAGCCTCACTGTTTTCACAATATCTCCATTGGAGCATCACTGTTTACACAATATCCCCATTGGAACCGCAGTGTTTACACAATATCCCTATTGGAACCTCACTCTTTACTCAATATCCCCAATGGAACCTCACTGTTTACTCAATATCCCCATTGGAATCTCACTGTTTATACAATATCCCTATTGGAAACTCACTGTTTACTCAATATCCACATTGGAACGACACTGTTTACTCAATGTCCCCATTGGAACCGCACTGATTACACAATATCCCCTCTGGAGCCTCACTGTTTACTCAATATCTACATTGGAACCTCACTGTTTACACAATATCCCCATTGGAGCCTCACTATTTACTCAATATCCCCATTGGAACCTCACTGTTTACACAATATCCCCATTGGAGCTTCACTGTTTGCACAATATCCCCATTGGAGCCTCACTGTTTACACAATATCCCCATTGGAACCTCAATGTTTACACAATATCCCCATTGGAGCCTCAATGTTTACACAATATCTCCATTGGAACCTCACTGTTTGCACAATATCCCGTTTGGAGCCTCACTGTTTTCACAATATCTCCATTGGAGCATCACTGTTTACACAATATCCCCATTGGAACCACAGTGTTTACACAATATCCATATTGGAACCTCACTCTGTACACAATATCCCCTTTGGAACCTCCATGTTTGCACAATATCCCCATTGGAGACTCAATGTTTACACAATATCCCCATTGGAACCTCACTGTATACACAATATCTCCATTGGAGACTCACTGTTTACACAATATCCCCATTGGAACCTCAATGTTTACACAATATCCCCATTCGAACCTCACTGTTTACAGAATATCCGCATTCGAAACTCACTGTTTACACAATATCCCCATTCGAGACTCACTGTTTACACAATATCCCTATTGGAACTTCACTGTTTACACAATATCCCCATTGGAGCCTCACTGTTTACACAATATCCCTATTGGCACCTCACTGTTTACACAACATCCATATTGGAACCTCACTGTTTGCACAATATCCACATTGGAACCTCAATGTTTACACAATATCCCCATTGGAACCTCATTGTTTCTACAATATCCACATTGGAACCTCAATGTTTACACAATATCCCCATTGGAACCTCAATGTTTACACAATATCCACATTGGAACCTCAATGTTTACACAATATCCCCATTGGAACCTCACTGTTTACACAATATCCACATTGGAACCTCAATGTTTACACAATAACCCCATTGGAAACTCAATGTTTACACAATATCCCCATTGGAACCTCATTGTTTATACAATATCCCCATTGGAACCTCAATGTTTACAGAATATCCCTATTCGAACCTCAGTGTTTGCACAATATCCCCATTGGAACCTCAATGTTCACATATTGTCCCCATTGGAACCTCACTGTTTACACAATATCCCCATTCGAACCTCAATGTTTACTCAATATCCCCATTGGAACCTCCATGTTTACTCAATATCCCCACTGGAGCTTCACTGTTTGCACAACATCCCCATTGGAGCCTCACTATTTACACAATATCCCCATTGGAACCTCAATGTTTACACAATATCCCCACTGGAGCCTCACTGTGTATACAATATCCCCATTGGAACCTCAATGTTTACACAATATCCCCATTGGAACCTCACTGTTTACACAATATCCCTATTGGCACCTCACTGTTTCCACAACATCCATATTGGAACCTCACTGTTTGCACAATATCCCCATTGGAACCTCAATGTTTATGCTAAATCCCCATTCGAACCTCACTGTTTACACAATATCCACATTGGAACCTCCATGTTTGCACAATATCCCCATTGGAGACTCAATGTTTACACAATATCCCCATTGGAACCTCACTGTATACACAATATCTCCATTGGAGACTCACTGTTTGCACAATATCCCCATTGGAACCTCACTGTTTACACAATATCCCCATTCGAACCTCACTGTTTACACAATATCCCTATTGGAACCTCACTGTTTACACAATATCCCTATTGGCACCTCACTGTTTACAGAATATCCCCATTCGAACCTCACTGTTTACACAATATCCCCATTGGAACCTCAATGTTTACACAATATCCCCATTGGAACCTCAATGTTTACACAATATCCCTATTGGCACCTCACTGTTTACACAATATCCATACTGGAACCTCACTCTTTACACAATATCCCCATTGGAACCTCAATGTTTACACAATATCCAGATTGGAACCTCACTCTTTACACAATATCCCCTTTGGAACCTCCATGTTTGCACAATATCCCCATTGGAGACTCAATGTTTACGCAATATCCCCATTGGAACCTCACTGTATACACAATATCCCCATTGGAGACTCACTGTTTGCACAATATCCCCATTGGCACCTCACTGTTTACACAACATCCATATTGGAACCTCACTGTTTAAACAATATCCCCATTGGAACCTAACTGTTTATACAATATCCCCATTGGAACCTATCTGTTTACACAATGTCCCCATTGGAACCTCTCTGTTTACACAATATCCCCATTGGAACCTCACTGTTTACTCAATATCCCCATTGGAACCTCTCTGTTTACACAATATCATCATTGGAACATCACTTTTTACACAATTTCCCCATTGGAACCTCACTTTACACAATATCTCTATTGGAACCTCACTGTTTGCACAATATCCCCATTGGAACTTCACTGTTTACTCAATATCCCTATTGGAGCCTCACTGTTTACACAATATCCCCATTGGAACCTCACTGTTTACTCAATATCCCTATTGGAGCCTCACTGTTTACACAATATCCCCATTGGAACCTCACTGTTTACTCAATATCCCCATTGGAACCTCACTGTTTACTCAATATCCCCATTGGAACCTCACTGTTTACACAATATCCCCATTGGAACTTCACTGTTTACTCAATATCCCCATTGGAACCTCACTTTTTACACAATATCCCCATTGGAACCTCACTTTTTACACAATATCCCCATTGGAACCTCTCTGTTTACACAATATCCATATTGGAACGTCACTGTTTACTCAATATCCCCATTGGAACCTCACTGTTTACACAATATCCCCATTGGAACCTCACTGTTTACACAATATCCATATTGGAACATCACTGTTTACACAATATCCATACTGGAACCTCACTCTTTACACAATATCCCCTTTGGAACCTCCATGTTTGCACAATATCCCCATTGGAGACTCAATGTTTACACAATATCCCCATTGGAACCTCACTGTATACACAATATCTCCTTTGGAGACTCACTGTTTACACAATATCCCCATTGGAACCTCACTGTTTACACAATATCCCCATTCGAACCTCACTGTTTACAGAATATCCCCATTCGAACCTCACTGTTTACACAACATCCCCATTCGAGACTCACTGTTTACACAATATCCCTATTGGAACCTCACTGTTTACACAATATCCCCATTGGAGCCTCACTGTTTACACAATATCCCCATTGGAACCTCACTGTTTACACAACATCCATATTGGACCTCACTGTTTGCACAATATCCCCATTGGAACCTCAATGTTTACACTATATCCCCATTCGAACCTCACTGTTTACACAATATCCACATTGGAACCTCAATGTTTACACAATATCCCCATTGGAAACTCAATGTTTACACAATATCCCCATTGGAACCTCATTGTTTATACAATATCCCCATTGGAACCTGAATGTTTACAGAATATCCCCATTCGAACCTCAGTGTTTGCACAATATCCCCATTGGAACCTCAATGTTCACATATTGTCCCCATTGGAACCTCACTGTTTACACAATATCCCCATTGGAACCTCAATGTTTACTCAATATCCCCATTGGAACCTCCATGTTTACTCAATATCCCCATTGGAGCTTCACTGTTTACACAATATCCCACTGGGAGCTTCACTGTTTGCACAACATCCCCATTGGAGCCTCACTATTTACACAATATCCCCATTGGAACCTCAACGTTTACACAATATCCCCACTGGAGCCTCACTGTGTATACAATATCCCCAATGGAACCTCAATGTTTACACAATATCCCCATTGGAACCTCACTGT
Source organism: Sphyrna mokarran (assembly GCA_024679065.1). Classification (NCBI taxonomy): domain Eukaryota; kingdom Metazoa; phylum Chordata; class Chondrichthyes; order Carcharhiniformes; family Carcharhinidae; genus Sphyrna; species Sphyrna mokarran. The sequence goes on from JAGIQG010000005.1 coordinate 11,027,313, forward strand.
TTACACAATATCCCCATTGGAGCCTCACTGTTTGCACAATATCCCTATTGGCACCTCACTGTTTACACAACATCCATATTGGAACCTCACTGTTTGCACAATATCCCCATTGGAACCTCAATGTTTATGCTATATCCCCATTCGAACCTCACTGTTTACACAATATCCACATTGGAACCTCCATGTTTGCACAATATCCCCATTGGAGACTCAATGTTTACACAATATCCCCATTGGAACCTCACTGTATACACAATATCTCCATTGGAGACTCACTGTTTGCACAATATCCCCATTGGAACCTCACTGTTTACACAATATCCCCATTCGAACCTCACTGTTTACAGAATATGCCCATTCGAACCTCACTGTTTACACAATATCCCCATTCGAGACTCACTGTTTACACAATATCCCTATTGGAACCTCACTGTTTACACAATATCCCCATTGGACCCTCACTGTTTACACAATATCCCTATTGGCACCTCACTGTTTACACAACATCCATATTGGAACCTCACTGTTTGCACAATATCCCCATTCGAACCTCACTGTTTACACAATATCCACATTGGAACCTCAATGTTTACACAATATCCCCATTGGAAACTCAATGTTTACACAATATCCCCATTGGAACCTCATTGTTTATACAATATCCCCATTGGAACCTCTCTGTTTACACAATGTCCCCATTCGAACCTCAGTGTTTGCACAATATCCCCATTGGAACCTCACTGTTCACTCATTATCCCCATTGGAACCTCACTGTTTACACAATATCCCCATCGGAACCTCAATGTTTACTCAATATCCCCATTGGAGCTTCACTGTTTACACAATATCCTCACTGGAGCTTCACTGTTTGCACAACATCCCCATTTGAGCCTCGCTATTTACACAATATCCCCACTGGAGCTTCAGTGTTTGCACAACATCCCCATTTGAGCCTCACTATTTACACAATATCCCCATTGGAACCTCAATATCACTTGTGGTGATAGTGACCACAATTCGGTTACGTTCACCTTAGTGATGGATAGGGATAGGCATGAAGCTGGGGGCAGTAGTTATAGGTGGGGGAAGGGTAATTATGAGGCCATAAGGAGAGAATTAGGGTGCATAGATTGGACTAGGAAACTACAGGGACTGGGAACATCTGGAATGTGGAGCTTATTCAAGGAGCAGCTGCTGCGAGTCCTTGATAAGTATGTCCCTGTCAGGCAAGGAGGAAATGGTCGAGTAAGAGAACCTTGGTGTACGAAAAAAGTTGATTTGCTGGTTAAAAGGAAAAAGGAGGCTTATGTCAGGATGAGGCTTGAAGGCTCGGTTAGTGCAATGGATAGCTATAGATTAGCCAGGAGGGAGCTAAAGAGTGAGTTGAGGAGAGCTAAGAGGGGACACGAGAAGACTTTGGCTGATAGGATTAAGGAGAATCCTAAAGCTTTCTTTAGATATGTTAAGAATAGAAGATTGGTTAGGGCAAGATTAGGGCCGTCATAGACAGCAGTGGGAAGTTGTGCGTGGAGCCTGAAGAGATTGGAGAGGTACTCAATAAATATTTCTCTTCGGTATTCACGCAGGGTGATGTAAATGTAGTTATGGAGAACACTGAGGTACAGGGTAGCAAGCTGGAAGGTATCGAAGTAGATAGGGAGGATGTGCTAGATACTCTCGAGGGTTTGAAGTTGGATAAGTCCCCTGGGCCGGACGGGATTTACCCTAGGATTCTCTGGGAGGCAAGAGAGGAGATTGCAGAGCCTCTGGCTCTGATCTTCAGGTCCTCGTTGGTTACGGGTGTGGTTCCGGAGGACTGGAGGATAGCGAATGTGGTCCCGTTGTTCAAGAAGGGGAAGAGAGACCTTCCAGGGAATTATAGGCCAGTGAGTCTTACTTCTGTTGTGGGCAAAGTATTGGAGAGAATAATTAGGGATAGGATTTATAGTTATTTAGAGAGTAATGAATTGATTGGAGATAGTCAGCATGGTTTTGTGAAGGGTAGGTCGTGCCTTACTAACCTCATTGAGTTTTTTGAAAAAGTGACTAAGGAGGTGGATGGGGTAAGGCGGTTGATGTGGTATATATGGACTTTAGTAAGGCGTTTGATAAGGTGGCCCATGGAAGACTTCTGCAGAAAATGCAGATGTATGGGATAGAGGGTGATTTAGCTAATTGGGTTAGGAATTGGCTAGCAGATAGAAGACAGAGGGTGGTGGTTGATGGGAGATATTCATCGTGGAGTTCGGTGACAAGTGGTGTACCTCAGGGGTCTGTTTTGGGGCCCCTGCTGTTTGTAATTTTTATAAATGATCTGGATGAGGGTATTGAAGGATGGATTAGTAAATTTGCAGATGACACTAAAGTCGGTGGAGTGGTAGATAGTGAAGAGGGGTGTTATAGTTTGCAGAGAGACTTGGACAAGTTGCAGAGCTGGGCCGAGAGGTGGCAAATGGAGTTTAATGTGGAAAAGTGTGAGGTAATGCACTATGGCAGAAATAATAAATGTGTAGAGTATAGGGCAAATGGTAGGACTCTTAATAGTGTTGATGAACAGAGGGATCTTGGTGTATGTGTGCATAGATCCCTGAAAGTAGGCAGTCAGGTCGATAAGGTTGTTAAGAAGGCATATGGAGTCTTGGCTTTTATTGGTAGGGGGATTGAATTTCGGAGCCGCAACGTCATGTTGCAACTGTACAAAACTCTAGTGCGGCCGCACTTGGAGTATTGTGTGCAGTTCTGGTCCCCACATTATAAGAAAGATGTGGAGGCATTGGAGAGGGTACAGAGGAGGTTTACCAGGATGTTGCCTGGTATGGAGGGCAGGTCTTATGAAGAGAGGCTGAGGGATTTGAGGTTGTTTTCGTTAGAAAGGAGGCGGCTAAGAGGGGACCTAATCGAAACATATAAGATGATTAGAGGTTTAGATAGGGTGGACAGTGATAGCCTTTTTCCTAGGATGGAGAAAGCTAGCACGAGGGGACACAGCTTTAAATTAAGGGGTGATAGTTATAGGACGGATATCAGAGGTAGGTTCTTTACCCAAAGGGTGGTTCGGGAGTGGAATGCCCTGCCTGCAGCAGTTGTAGATGCGCCAAGTTTGGTGGCGTTTAAGAGGTTAGTTGATAAGTATATGGAAGAGAAGGGAATGGTTTAGTTTGGAGGGGCATTGCTTTTTATATTGGTCGGCGCAACATCGAAGGCCGAAGGGCCTGTTCTGTGCTGTAATGTTCTATGTTCTATGTTCAATGTTTACACAATATCCCCACTGGAGCCTCACTATTTATACAATATCCCCATTGGAACCTCAATGTTTACACAATATCACCATTGGAACCTCACTGTTTACACAATATCCCCATTGGAACCACACTGTTTACTCAATATCCACATTGGAACCTCACTGTTTACACAATATCCCTATTGGAACCTCAATGTTTACTCAATATCCCCATTGGAGCTTCACTGTTTACACAATATCCCCATTGAAGCCTCACTGTTTACACAATATCCCCATTGGAACCTCACTGTTCACTCAATTACCCATTGGAACCTCAATGTTTGCACAATATCCCCATTGGAGCCTCACTGTTTACACAATATCCCCATTGGAGCTTCACTGTTTACACAATGTCCCCATTGGAACCTCACTGTTTACACAATATCCCCATTGGAACCTCACTGTTTACACAATATCCCCATATGAGCCTCACTGTTTACACAATATCCACATTGGAGCCTCACTGTTTACACAATGTCCCCATGGGAACCTCAATGTTTACCCAATATCCCCATATGAGCCTCACTGTTTACACAATATCCACATTGGAGCCTCACTGTTTACACAATGTCCCCATGGGAACCTCAATGTTTACTCAATATCCCCATTGGAACCTGTGTTTACTCAATATCCCCATTGGAACCTCAGTGTTTACTCAATATCCCCGACCACTCTAGCAAATCAACTCCCCCACCCCGAAGGAGATTTGAGTTTGTCCCATGGTATTGACCCAATGTCCTCATATTCCTCCCCCTCACACCAGCTTTTCACCACATTGTCTTCCTATATATCCTCTTGTTTCTACTCTGATTAGGATGTGGCATTGGTCATAATCCTCAGATAACTACCTTTGCACTCACATGTTTGCCCAAGGTGCAATAGAAATGGTTGAACACAATCTGGCCGACATTTTTGACAACACGGATAGTGCTTGGAGCCGAGTTTTGTGACCTATGTCTTTGAAGTGATTTTCAAGCAGGCAAACTTTCCTGGTCAGTTCATTCCTTGGTTTGGGTAGCATGATCATTTTAAATAAACTTGTATGTATTTTCTTTAGCATTAATTATTACCAGTAGACTCTGACACACCAGGACACACCTACACATCAGGACATCCTACAGACCAGGATGCACACTCCTACACATCAGCACACTTCTACATTTCAGTTATAAATTTAAAACGATGTTTCCATTTGCTAGTGAGGCCATTATTCTTCATTTCTGATCAGCAGAACAAACTTGACTCCACTGCGTAAAAGATGTTTTAGTGCAATATCTATCTATTGCACTTGGTACATTTGTTTCCACGATGGTGCTGGACTAAGCTGATTTCTTGCAAACTGTGCACAGCATGTTGTGTTGCTTAATATTTCCTACTTTGACTTGCAACCTGAAACTGACCAGCACTGCCTGATGTCCAAACAACTGAACTCTGAATGACCAGAAACTGACCAGCACTGCCTGATGTCCAAACAACTGAACTCTGAATGACCAGAAACTGACCAGCACTGCCTGATGTCCAAACAACTGAACTCTGAACAACCTGAAACTGACCAGCACTGCCTGATGTCCAAACAACTGAACTCTGAATGACCTGAATGACCATAAAGTTTGTCCTTTATTTTAATAAGTATGAAAATTTATCATAAACAAGATATAAAAATCAATCTTAGCATCGAAAGTAATGATGAAACAAACAAAAATCAAGATTGAAAGTGATTGTTAAAATAACCAGAAGACAAAAAACAAAAGAATTGGTAAATGAGATTGTCAATGGATAAAATCAAAACTAGTTGAAAGAAATAAATAGGTGTGAGTTAAAGCAATTATACAAAGAAAAGGATGTCTGATTATAATATATTCCAAAGAAACTGAAAAGCACACAATGTTATTTAATTATGATGATTAGAAAGGTGAATTTAACTCCTCAGGTTCAGCCAGCAAGGGCATCATTTACATGGAATGCTGAAGTAAACCCATCAGACAACAAGAAAGCTGATCCTGTGTTTGATCTGTGCTGAGGTAGCTGATCTCAGATGTGCTGTCTGTCAAATATGGTGAAGGGAAAAGATGCCTGTAGAACTATTAGTCTTTTTAATCAGCCTCTCAGATCGAGGCTGACTTATTTCTAATCTAGTCTGAGGGGTTCTGTGATGGCTGGTAAGTCCAGTGCACGATCTGCAAACACTGCCATGTGCAGGTTTTGTTGGAGTTTGAAGGATTGGGTTAATAGTGGTGTTTGGAAGTTTTTGTAACTCCTCTAAATTGCCTTGATTTTGCCCATGCACCTTCCAAAGAACTCACTCATGCCTTCTCAAGTTAGCCGTCTTCATTTTGATCAGTCACAAGCCAGAGTCTCCCATGTGCCAACTATTATAATTGAGTGTACTCCTGGGAACCCCTGCCATGAAGTTTGAGTACAGCTGTTGTTTCAGGAATCCCTTGTCAGACAATGTCCCATCCATGGAGTTCATTGTTTTAGTTTTCGTTAGAAAGGAGGCGGCTAAGAGGGGATCTTATTGAAGCATATAAGATGATTAGAGGTTTAGATAGGGTGGACAGTAATAGCCTTTTTCCTAGGATGGAGAAAGCTAGCACGAGGGGACACAGCTTTAAATTAAGGGGTATGAGTTATAGGACGGATATCAGAGGTAGGTTCTTTACTCAAAGAGTGATTAGGGAGTGGAATGCCCTGCCTGCAGCTGTTGTAGATGCGCCAAGTTTGGTGGCGTTTAAGAGGTTAGTTGATAAGTATATGGAAGAGAAGGGAATGGTTTAGTTTGGAGGGGCATTGCTTTTTATTTTGGTCGGCACAACATCGAAGGCTGAAGGGCCTGTTCTGTGCTGTAATGTTCTATGTTCTATTTTAAGTGATTGCTTTGAAGCTGGGAAAATTGTTTTAGGAAAGGGTGCTGCTATTGGACTGTGTTCCTTATCCCTGAATTTGAAGAATCTTGGAAAGACACCACCAATGTCAATTCACTGGTGCTTTGAGGTGCCTGCTGTACATTGTCCAATCTATAGAACTGTAGAACAATACCTCAGATGATGTCTGTTTCTTTGAGAGTTTGTTAGTATAACTTTGAATTTTGTTAGTATAAGCATATGTTTCACTTCAGATTGGATTGAAATGACCCACTAGGAAGCTTTTATCAAACATAGTTTTTTAAAGAATACAGCAAACATGTACAGAAGAAAATTAGCAAGAGTTCTTATCAATTACAAACAAGAAAAAAAAATCATAATATATAACCCTTAATAAACATATCTAAAATGTTCCAATCAAACAAAACTTCCTATGGACAATAAAAACCCTTTCCACAGGTTTTACACAGCAAACACAAATGTTCAAGTGCTACTGGGACTGAGTCCTTTAGATGAATGCTGCAGTTCTCTTCAGGCACATACAGACAGATTTGGAGTCAGAAAGCTTCCCAGAACACCAGGGAAAGACTCTGGTTGAACCACCAACAGCAGATTCTCTACTCCAGGGAGGCAAGATGCCTTGCTTTCAGCTAACCAGCAGAATTTCCAAAAATCAGGGAGAGAGAAACAATTCTTTTCAGCTTGATGTTCCTTCTAAACTAAAACTGCTGCCAGCCAAACAGAAGATGAAACCTTAAATTCATGAGGAAGAAAAAAACTGTCAAAACACTAATGTCACAGATGAGAAAGGTCTAACAGACCTAACCACCATCCCACCCCTCCCTCCCTCCCCCCAGGATAGAATGGATGGGTAACCTCACTTTGATTGTCACATGTATTAGCATACAGTAAAAAGTATCGTTTTTTGCGCGCTATACAAAGCATACCATTCACAGAGTACATAGGGGAGAAGGAAATGAGAGACTGCAGAGTGCAGCGTTACAGTCATAATTAGGGTGTAGAGAAAGATCAGTTTAATATTCAAAAGTCTGATGGCAGCAGGGAAGAAGATGTTCTTGAGTTGGTTGGTATATGACCTCAGACTTTTGTATCCTTTTCATGATGGAAGAAGGTAGAAAAGAGAATGTCTGCAGTGTATGGTGTCCTTGATTAGGCTGGCTGCTTTTCCAAGACAACAGGAAGTCTAGATAGGGACAATGGACAGGAGACTGGTTTATGTGATTGGACTTCATTCACAACTCTTTGTAGTTTATTGTGATTTTGGGCAGAGCGGGAGCCATGCCAAGTTTTGATACAACCAGAAAGAATATTTTCTGTAGTGCATTTGTAAAAGTTGGTGAGAGTTGTGGCGGACATATCAAAGTTCCTTAGCCTCCTCAGAAAGTATAGCTTTGATATGCAAAGACCAGGATAGGTTATTGGTGATCTGGACACCTAGAAACTTGAAGCTCTCAACCATTTCCACTTCATCCACATTGAGGTAGATAGGGATATGCCCTCCACTACACTTTCTGAAGTTGATAACAATCTCCTTCGTTTTGTTGACATTGAGGGAGAAATTATTGTTGTCACACCAATTCCAACTCATCCTCCCAATCCCAACTGTCCTTTTCCCTATATGAGGTGAAAATGCAGAAGGAACATCTGTGGCCAATTCAGGAAAAAAAACTTCAGGAAATCAGAATAATCTTCAAAGGGAAAAGGATTAAAGAAATCTTTGATAGGTTAAAGTACATTGCATTTATCATGAACAGAAACTGCTTCTTCTGTATTGAAATGACACATTTTGCAATCTAAAAATAACTTCAAATTGCTTGCCTCTATGGATTCTTTGAGGCAATCTGAAGCAGTCTTTGTAATAGAGGATATGGGTCTGGCAGCTCAGCTTAGAGTCAAACAGGATATTGAAACTGCAAATAGATTAATACAAAAACAAAATAGTACAGATGCTGGGAATCTGAAATAAAACCAAATATTGTTGGAAATAATCAATAAGTCAGCAATATTGTTGGAGAAAAGCAGAGGGTGGCACTTAAATCAGGAGAAAAGGATCTCATCCTCTATCTGGCGAGCTGCTTAGTGCCCTTTGTAACTTCCTTTTGGATACCGTGCTACTAAATGCCAATCAGTGAGCCTTCCCAGATCTTAAGGACCCCAAGAGCTGTCGGCCAATCAGAAGCTGGCAGATTAAGTTTAATCTAGAGAGCTGTGAAGTGATTAGTTCAAGTACGAAGAATGGGGAGAGAGAATATAAAATATACAATTCAAAAGTGAATGCAAGAGCAAAGGAATTTTGGTATAGGTATATTACATGACATAAACTGGGCTAACTTGCAAATGCATTGGATAAAGACTTGGGGGAGGTTTAACATAAGCATCTGGCACTTAAATAGCTAAAATGGAACTCAGTACTCACCACACAGAGAACACATCTGGGGGTCATGTAGTGTTGGATAGAGCTGTGTGCAGATGACACCACTGCAGCAGGTCAGATCTCAAACATGACAAGACAGAGTATAGGGATAAGATAGAGAATCTGGTGAATTGATGCAATGGTAGTAATTTCTCCTTCAATGTCAACAAAATAAAGGAGATTGTCATCAACTTCAGGAAGCATGATGAGAACACGTTCCTGTTTTTCAGCATCCAGATCACCAACAACCTGTTCTGGTCCCTCATGACGACATTATGGTGAAGAAATCCCATTAGTGCCTCTACTTTGTCAGAAGACTAAGGAAATTTGGCATGTCAGCTACAACTCTCACCAATTTTTACAGATGAACCATAGGAAGCATTCTTTCTGGTTATATCACAGTTTGGTATGGTTCCAGACCGCAAGAAACTACAAAACATTGTGACTTTAGCCCAATCCATCATGCAAACCAGCCTCCCATCCATTGACTCTGTTTACATTCCCTACTACCTCGGAAAAGCAGCCAGCATAATCAAGAACCCCATGCACCCCAACATACTCTCTTCCTCCTTCTTCCGTTGGGAAAAAGATACAAAAGGTCATGTGCCAACTGGCTCAAGAATAGCTTCTTCCCTGCTGACTTTTGAATGGACTTACCTCGCAGTAAGTAAATCTTTCTCTCCACCCTAGTTATGACTACATTCTGTACTATCTCCTTTCCTTCTCAATGAATGGTATGCTTTGTTATATAGCACGCGAGAATCAATACTTCTCACTGTATATTAATATGTGAAAAAAATAAATCAGATCAAAACATGCAGATAACTCCTAGTTTCATAGAATTCTACAGTGCAGAAGGCCATTCAGCCCATCGAGTCTGCAACAACCACAATCCCACCCATGCTCTATCCCCAAAGCCCTATGCATTTACCTTCGTTAGTCCACGTGACACGAATCTTCAATTTAGCATGGACAACACACCTAAACTACACACCTTTGGACTATGTGAGGAAAGTGGAACAGCTGGAAGAACCCAGGCAGACATGGGGAGAATGTGCAAACTCCACACAGACAGTGACCCAAGTTGGGAATCAAACCCAGTGCTGTGAGACAGCAGTGCTATCCACTATGCTGCTCATTTGAATATTTTGGATATTTACTGTGCGTATGTTTCTAATAATTAATAAATACTTACTGTTAGACTTCATAAGACTATGAATACTTCAATAAAATTTATTGAACTATGCCCTCAGAGGGTTGTGATTTTGTGGAATTCACTACCCACGGAGCATGGTGAATGCTGGGACATTGTGTAAATTTAAGGAAGAGGTGAAGATTTTTAATTAGTAAGGGTTTGAAGGGCTATGGTTAGTGGACAAGTTAATGGAGTTAAGGCGAAGATGAGACAGGCCACGTTCATACTGAATGGTGGAGCAGGCTGAATTGCCAACTTCTGCTCCTATTCCTTATTATTCTTATGAGCAGTCACAGGCACTCATTAATGACAAGAACAGGGAGAAGGGAAAAGGAGATTGTGGTGGAATGGAGTGTGATAGCTTCCAGTGGATGTGGAGAAAATTTTTTTTAATTCTTGCTTGCTTGCAGGCCAACATTTACTGTCCATCCCTAGTTGCCTGAAGGTAATTGTAACTCAACCACATTGTTGTGGCTGTGGAGTGACATGTAGGTCAAAACAGGTAAAGACTTCCCTTCCTTGTCAATGTTGTCTCAAATTATCATTTCCACAAAGATTTCCTTCCCTAATGGGACATTAGTGATCCAGGCAGTTTTTCTGACAATCCACAATAGTTTCATGGTCATCAATAGATTAGTTCCAGTTTTTTTTATTGAATTCAAATTTCACCATCTGCTATGATGGGATTCGAACCCGCATAACTAGGTCGCCGCCTCCACCGGGAACACTCGAGAGTTGATTTGCTTTTCCTCACTGTGAACAATTGAGTAGCACCATCTTTCTTGCTGGCAACTGCCAGTAAGCTTTGGACTCGCGCATGTGCGAGCGATTCAATCCCAGCCTTTGCTGTTTGTCAGGCTGGAAAGACCGAGTCCTCCGAGCCCGCGGGCGGCGTTGAAGCGAAGATTCAAGGGTTGCCACTCTTTACTCTTCCTCAGCTCTTTAGTGTCAGAAAGCCCTCATCTCCAATGGTCACCAGAAAGCGTCGCGCTGAGCGTCCCCGGCGGCATTTAACCTGGGGGGGGGGAACTAACAGCCGGAGAAACTAAAACATCTCAATCAGTGACTGCATACTTAGTGTAGTGGTCACGGTTAGTGTTTGCCGGGGCTGATGGAGAGCGTGTACCGCTCGTCTTGCTCCCTCATCCCCCAGCTGCAGCTCTACACCTCCCAGAGGCTCCGGGCCGACACGCGCAGCCGCACTCTCATCAGCAGCCCTCTGCCGGCCTGCGCGCGCCTCCAGCTGCTGCAACCGCCAGAGCACGAGGCGGCCAGCACTACCCCGTGCGGCCAGCCACAGGAGCAACGGAGGAGGAGAGTGCGAGGTACGGGGTGGGGGGGAGGGGGCCGGGGGGGAGGGGGAGGGGGAGGGGCCAGGGCGGGCAGGGTTTGCGGGCAGGGGGGCAGGGAGGGCCAGGGGCGGGGGGGAGGGGCCAGGGGGGGCAGGCGGGCAGGGGGAGGGGCCAGGGCGGGCAGGGGGGAGGGGCCAGCGGGGACGGGACCTTACTTCAAAGGGGAGGGGACGAAGGGAGGGGCGGGGCCGGGGGAGAGGAGGGGGCGGGGAGGGGCCGGGAGGGCGGGGAGGAGGGGCTCGGAAGGGGGGGGAGGAGGAGGAGGGGCTCGGAAGGGGGAGGAGGAGGAGGGCTCGGAAGGGAGGGGGAGGAGAGGAGGAGGCACTCTCGGAAGGGGGAGGAGGAGGAGGGGCTCGGAAGGGAGGAGGAGGGGCCTCGGAATATGGGGAGGGATGGGCATGGAGGAGGGAAGGGGCTCGGAAGGGAGGGGGAGGAGGGGCTCGAAGGGAGGGGGAGATCAGAGGGGGAGGGGGAGGAAGGGAGAGGGGGGAGGAGGGGCTCGGGGGGGAGGAGGGCCGATCGGGGGGGAGGGGGGGGAGGGGGGGGGGCGGGGGGGGAGGGGCTCGGGGGGGAGGGGGGGGAGGGGCTCGGGGGGGGGGTGGGTCGGGGGGACCTCCTTCCTCGGGGCTCGGGTGGGGCAGGGCCCGGCTGGGCTCTGGGGGGGGCGGGGAGGGGAGGTGGTGGGAGGGGCTAGGGGGGAGGGGCGAGGGGACTAGGGGGGGAGGGGTCTCGGGGGGGAGGGGCTCGGGGGGGGGGGGGAGGGGATCGGGGGGGGGGGAGGGGGGGAGGGGCTCGGGGGGGGAGGGGGGGGGGGACTCGGGGGGGAGGGGGGGGAGGGGCTCGGGGGGGAGGGGGGGAGGGGGAGGGGGGGGCTGGGGGGGAGGGGGGAGGGGCTCGGGGGGGGGGAAGGGGGGGGGGGGGATGGGGAGGGGGGAGGGTCGGGGGGGAGGGGCTCGGGTGGGGGGGGGGAGGGAGGGGGGGAGGGCTCGGAAGGGGGGGAGGAAGGAGGGGAGGAGGGGCTAGGAAGGGAGGGGAGGAGGGGCTCCGGGGGGAGGGGAGGATGGGGATGGGGGAGGGTGGAGCAGGGGAGAGGGGAGGGGGGGGAGAGAAGAGGGGAGGGGGGGGAGAGAGAGGGGGACGAGGGGGAGGGAGGGAGAAGAGGGGGGACGGGGGGAGGAGAGAAGAGGGGAAGAGGGAAGGGGGGAGGGAAAGGGGGACGGGGGGACGTGGAGAGAAGAGGACGGGGGGGGACGGGGGGAGGGGAAGGGGGAGAGAAGGGGGAGGGGGGAGTGGGGACGGTGGAGGAGAGAGAGAAGGGGAGAGGGGTACTGGGGAGGGAGAGGAGAGGGGACGGGGGGTTTTTTTTAGGGCGAGGGGGACGGGGGAGGGGAGGGGAGAAGGGGACGGGGGGACGAGGGGGGGGGGACGGGGGGAGGGGGGGAGGGGGACGGGGGGGAGGGGAGGGGTGGGGCGGAGGGGGGGGAGGGGGGAGGGGAGGGAGGACGGGGGGGCGGGGGGGACGGGGGAGGGGGACGGGAGGGAGGGGAGAGGAAGACGGGGGGAGGGGGGAGGGGGAGGGGTGGGGGAGGGGACGGGGGGAGGGGGACAGGGGAGGGGGACGGGGGGGGACAGGGGGCGAGGGCAGGGGGGGGACGGGGGGAGGGGGAGGGAGGGAGAGAAGAGGGACACACACACGGGGAGGGAGAGAAGAGGGAAGGGGGCAGAGGAGGGGGGAAGGGGACGGGGGGAGGGAGACAGGGGAAGGGGCGGGGGAGTATTTTGAGGGGGACAGCGGGAGGGGGACGGGGGGTGGTAGGGGAGGGGGACAGGGACAGGGGGGAGGAGGGGACAAACACACCAGGGGACGGGGGGAGAGGGGGGACCAGGGGGCAGGGGGACGGGCAGGAAACGAGACGGGGAACGAGGACGGGGTGAGGGTGGGGGACGGTGGGGGGACAGGGGGGAGGGGGGTGAAGGCGGGGGGGGGAGGGGGGGGACGGTGGGAGGGGTGGGGGCCGGGGCGTGGACAGGGACAGGAGTGGGACGGGGGGAGGGGGGAGGGAGAGAGAAGTAGGGGAGGGGGGAGGGAGAGAAGAGGGGGAGGGGGGGACGGGGGAGGGAGAGAAGAGGGGAGGGGGGGACGGGGGGAGGAGGGAGAGAAGAGGGGGGGGGCCGGGGGGAGGGAGGAGAAGGGGGGGGGGAGGGGGGAGGGGGACGGGGAGGGGGGGGAGGGGGACGGGAGAGGGAGGAAGAGAGGAGAGGGGGAGGGGGACGGGGGAGGGAGGGAAGAGGGGACGGGGGAGGGGAGGGGGAGGGGAGGGAGGGGGAGGGGAAGGAAGGGGAGAGGGGACGGGGGGAGGCGAGGGAAGAGGGTGGGGACGGGGGAGGGAGGGAAGGGGAGGGGACGGGGGGAGGGGGAAGAGGGGAGGGGGACGGGGAGGGGAGGGAAGAGGGGAGGGGAGGGGGGGAGGGGGGAAGAGGGGAGGGGGAAGGGGGGGAGGGAGAGTGGAGGGGGTCGGGGGAGGGAGGGGAAAGGGGAGGGGGGAGAAGAGGGAAGAGGGGAGGGGGAGGGAGGGGAGGGGGGAGGAAGGGAAGAAGGGAGGGGGAGGGAGGGGGATGGAGGAGAGGAGGGGGAGGGGAGCGGGAGGGGGAGGGGACGGGGAGGGGGAGGGGGGGGGGGAGAAGAAAGAGAAGAGGGGGGGGGAGGGGTGAGAGAAGAGGGGGGGGGAGGGGGGGGAGAAAGAGGGGGAAGAGGGGAGGAGGGAGGGGAGAAGAGGGAGGAGAGAAGAGGGGAGGGGGGAGGGAGAGAAGAGGGGAGGGGGGAGGGAGAGAAGAGGGGAGGGGGAGGGGGAAAGAGAAGGGGGGGAGGGAGAGAAAAGGGGAGGGGGAGGAGGGGAGGGAGGGAGAGGGAGAGGAGGAGGGGGGAGGGTAGGGGGGATCGGGGGGAGGGGGAGGGAGGAGGGGGACGATGGGGAGGAGGGGAGGGGAGGGGGAGGGGGAGGAGGAGGGAAGGGGGAGGGGGACTGGGGAGAGAGGAGGAGGGAGGGGGACTGGGGAGGAGGAGGGGTTGCAGGGGAGAGGGGAGGGGAGGAGGACTGGGGGGGAGGAGGGAGCGGGGGAGGGGAGGAGTACCCCACGCTGAGGGGAGATGCTATTTGTTAGTGCAGAAGGGGGGCAGGGGGAAGGGTGAGGAGGGAGGGGGACTGAGGAGGAGGGGGCGGGGGGAGGGAGGAGGGGGGCGTGGGAGGAGGGGGACTGAGAGGAGGGGGAGGAGGGGCGAGAGGAGGAGGGGGTAAGGCGGAGGGAGGGGAGGGGGTGGGGAGGAGGAGGGGGAGGAGAGGGGGGCACGTGTTGTGAGGGGGAGGGGGGGAACCAAAACTGAATAATAACTGGGGAACGAAGGAGGGGGGGACTGGAAGGATACAAGCGGAAAGGGGTGGACTGGGGAGGAGGAGGGGGAGGATGGAGGAGGAGAGGGGGAGGGGGACTGGGGAGGGGACTGGGGGGAGGAGGACTGGGGAGGGGAGGGGAGGGAGGGGAGTGGGGAGGGGAGGAGGCGGCAGGCGGGTGAGCGTGAGGGGGAGGGGGGGAGGGGGGGAGGGGACTGGGAGTAGAAGGGGGGAGGGGGGAGGAGGAGGGGGACTGGGGAGTGGAGGGGAGTGGGGAGGGGAGGAGGACGGGAAGGGGGAGGGGAGGGGGAGGTGGAGGGGGAGGACGGGGGGAGTGGGGACGGGGAGGAGGACGGGAGTGGGGAGGGGAGGAGGACGGAGGACGGGGACTGGGGAGGGGGAGGGGAGGGGAGGGGACTGGGGAGGGGAGGGGGAGGGGGACGGGGGGAGTGGGGAGGGGAGGGGGGGATTGGGGAGGGGGAGGGGGAGGGGGACTGGGGAGGAGGAGGGAGGAGGGGAGGAGGAAGGGGTGGGGGGAGGGGAGGAGGAGGGGGCAAGGGACGGGGAGGGGAAGGGGAGGCGGGGAGAGGGGAGGGGGGCAGGGAGAGGGGGCTGCAGGGGGGAGGGCAGGGAGGAGGGGGGAGTGCTGGGGGTGAGGGAGGCAGGGGAGGAGAGAGGGGCAGGAGAAGAAGGAAGAGTCGGGGGAGGAGCGGGGGGGAGTGGGGCAGGGGCAGAGGGAAGAAGGGGTTGGGGGGGGAGGGGGAGGAAGGGGTGGGGTTGGGGGAGGAGGGAGAGGGGCAGGGGAGGGGTGCAAGGCAGGAGAGGGGGGCAAGGGGGGGGGGGGGAGTGGGGCAGGGGAGGAAAGAGGGAGGGGTCGGGGAGGGGTGGAGGCAGGGTCAAGGGGGAGGGGGGCAGGGGTGGAGGGGGAGGGGAAGAAGGGACAGGGGAGGAGGCAGAGGTAGGCAGGGGAGGAGGGAGGAGGGGTACAGGGGGAGGGGGCAGGGGGAGTGGGAGGGGAGGGGGGCGGAGAGGGGGTAAGGCGGGAGGGGCGGGAGTGGAGAGGAGAGTGGGGGGCGGGACGATGGAGAGGGGATATGTGAGGGGAGGGACAGGGGAGATGAGGGGGGAGGGGAGGAGGGGTGGGGAGGGGCGGGGAGGGGGGACAGGGAGAGGGGGGGGGGAGGGGGGACAGGGAGAGGGGATGGGACGGGGACGGGGGCAGAAGTGGGGAAGAGGAGAGGGGTGGGGGAGGGGAGAGAGGCAGGAGGGGGAAAAGAGGAGAGTGCGGGTTTTGGGGGGGCGGAGAGGGGCAGGAGGGGGAGGGGAATAGGGAGGGGGGTAGGAAGGGGAGTGGAAGGGGGGACGGGGAAGGGGGAGGGGAGGAGTAGGTGAGGAGGGGGCAGTGGAATGTAGGGGAGGCGAGGGGGGAAGGGAAGGAATGGCAGGGGAAGGGCGATGGTGAGGGGGGGGAGGAGAGGGAGGGGGTGGGAAAGGGAGGAGGAGGAAGGTGGAAGAGATGGGAAGGGAGAGGGGATGGCGGGGAGGGAAATAGATGGCGGGGAGCGTAGGGAGGGGAAGGGGTTAGGGAGTGGTGGGGTGGGGTTGGGTATAAGTGGGTGGACAGAGTGGACAGGGGTGGGGTTAGGCAGAGGTGGGGAGGTTGGAGTTTGGGAAGCGTGGGGCAAACGGCGTTGGGATAGCGATTGGCAGGATAGGGAGGGATGGGGCAGGAAGTGTGGGAGGAACCTAGGCAAAAAGCGCTGGAAGTTGATAAGTTCACACTGTAAATTAGAGGAATTATGTAAACTATGGGTAGCACAGTGGTTAGCACTGCTGCCACACTGTACCAGCTTTGATTCCCAGCTTACGTCACTGTCTGTGTAGAGTCTGCATGTTTTCCCTAGTCTGTGTGGGTTTCCTTCGGGTGCTCCTGTTTCCTCCCACAGCCCAATTGGGTGCATTAGCTAAATTTTCCCTCAGCGTATGTGAACAGGTGCTGGAATGTGATGATTAATGGATTTTCATAATGATTTCATTGCAGTGCTAATGTAAACCTATTTGTGACACTAATGAATAAAAACAGGAATTGAATACAAAAGTAGGGAGCTGAGGACCATTTTATAAATTATTGGTTTGACACATTTGTATTGCTAAGTACAGATCTAATGTCCTAACAATACTTAGGAGTATTGAAATAATGGAAAAAGCATTGAAAATATTTATCAGGTAGCAGTCAGAATTAACAGGATGAAATCTGTAACTCTGCTGTTTAAAAAGGGAGGGAAGCAGCAGACGGGAAATTATAGACCGGTTAGCCTGACTTCAGTCATTAGCAAGATTTTAGAGTCTATTGTTAAAGATGAGATTGCAGGGTACTTGGAAGTGCACGATAAAATAGGATTGAGTCAGCACGGCTTTGTCAAGATGAAGTCATACCTGACAAATCTGTTAGAGTTCTTTGAGGAGGTAGCAAGGAAGCTAGATAAAGGAGAACCAGTGGATGTAATATATTTAGATTTCCAGAAGGCCTTTGACAAGATGCTGCATAGGAGACTGTTAAATAAGTTAAGAACCTTTGGTGTTAAGGGTAAGATCCTGGCATGGATAGAGGATTGGCTGACTGGCAGAAGGCAGAGAGCGGTCTTTTTCAGGATGACAGCCGATTATTAGTGGTGTGCCTCAGGGGTCGGTGCTGGGGTCACAATTTTTCACAATATACATTAATAATTTGGAGGAAAGAACTGAAAGCACAGTTGCTAAGTTTGCAGATGATACAGTGACATGTAAAGGGACAGGTAATATTGAGGAATCAGGGGAGCTGCAGAAGGACTTGTATAGGTTAGGAGAGTGGGCAGAAAAGTGGCAGATGGGATACAATGTGGAGAAAGGTCAGGTTATGCACTTTAGGAGGAAGAATGGAGACATAAGCATTTTCCTGTTCAGAAAAAAGTCTAGGAAATCAGAAACACAGAGAGACTTGGGAATCATTTTTCAAGGTTCTCTTAAGGTTAATGTGCAGGTTCCGTTGGCAGGTAGGAAGGCAAATGTAATGTTAGCATTCATGTCGAGGGGGCAAGAAAAGTATTTTCCTCAATCCTTAAATTTGGAGTGCTCCAATCCTCTGTGAATAACTTGTGCAGCAGACTTGAAATAAGAGAAAACAAAAGGGTTTATTTTTGCGATCACATACACATGCACACATATACAAAAGGGATTTTGCATTGCACTCATAGTAAATGGGGACAAAAAAAAGGAAGAGGTTTCAGAGTCCAGACACAAAAAATATAAACAGAAGGATTTTACATGAATCCAGACTTAAAGTTTAATGGAAGGTTCTTTCAGAGGGAGGTTGGCTGATTGTTTTAGGGTGATCTGGCTCTATAGAAGTGAGTTTTCTAGGAAGGGAGAAGGCACAAAGAGTTGAGTTAGTCTCGGAAACACAAGTTTGAATGTTCCAGTAATTTGCAGTTTTAATGAGAACCAGAGTTCTCTCTGCTACCACCTACTTGATGGTTAAGATGATAGATTGCGCAGGTTGTAGCCTGGAGTCCTATTCCCATCAGTGGTCAACCAGGAGCTGCCTGAATTCAGTTCTGCAAGACAATATTACAAGTCCTAGCAACTTGGGGAGGTCATGTGACATACCTCACCTTCACTTTCCTGGATGTATTTTTTCAGGGCTAGAATCTTGAGGAATCAGGATTCCTTTTTATTCTTGGAGACCCTGGTATCAGGTTAAGTAAACAAGCTCCCCGCTGTTGAAAAAAGAGAAAATGCTGGAAAATCTCAGGAAGCCTGGCAGCATCTGTAAGGAGAGGAAGGAGCTGATGCTTTGAGTCTGGATAACCCTTTGAAACATTGTGTTAGAACAGGTAATGCTTAGGCCGTTAACACCATTATTGGAGATCAGAACTTGCAGACAGGTGCTTTTGTTCATAGCTGATTGATGCAGACAGCCTGTCTGCTAGGCCATTATGTTCGCTTAGCTGGAATATTATATGATATAAGGAGTGTTACATTCCAGGATGTTTGAAATGTTGATCTTTGTTCACTTTGAAGTATTCACAAACCTCTCAAAGCCAATATGTGGCCAGCTGCAGTCATTATTAACAATCCATTTTAAAAAGTGTAAGAAAAATATTACTGTAGAGTAATCCAGCTGATATCATTCAGGCAATCAGAGACGACCTAGTGATGTAACTGGTGAAACATTATCAAGCATAATCTTATCAAAGTATTATTTAACAAACTAGGCCATGACTTTACTGGCTTGGTGTGGTTCTTTCTTCGTGATGACATGATTGTCTCTTTCTTGGTCTCTGTCAGATTTTCTGTTCCCATCTGGAAAGCAAATTCAGTTCTCCTGGCAGCTCAAAGCAATTGCTTATCAATTCTCTCCAAAGCACAACCCATGTGCGCAATAAGTTGGCTCAATTTCCACATGATTAATCTTTGAATGGTTTAGGTGGTGCATGATCATAGATACTAGAAGCAGAAATAGGCTATTCGGCTCTTCGAGCCTGCTCTGCTAATTCATTTTGATCATGTTTGATCATCAAATCCAATATCCTAATTCCCTCCCCTCCCCTCCCCTATCCCTTGATCCCTTTAGCCCCCTAGAGCTGTATTTAATTTCTTGTTGAAATCAGACAATGTTTTGCCTCAACTACATTCCTTGGTAATCAGTTTCACATATTCATTACCTTCTGGGCGAAAAGATTTTTCCTCATCTCAATTCTAAAAGATTTACCCATTATTTTCAAACTATGACTCCGAGTTCTGGACTCCCTCATCATTGGGAACATTCTGAATCTACCCTGTCTAACCTATTAGAATTTTATAAGTTTCTATGAGATCCCTTCTCATTCTTCTAAACTCCAGTGAATATAATCCTAACCTACTTAGTCTCTCTTCATATGACAGATCTGCCACTCCAGGAATCAGCCTGGTAAACCTTTGCAGTACTCCCTCTATAGCAAGGACATCCTTCCTCAGATGAACTTCAAATCAGTTTCTGATTGGGTTTCTCCAGGATGTTGGTCATCTATTGATGTAATTTCCTTTGACTTCTAAGCCAACCTGTGGGCCCATTTTTCTCATTAAACCTTTTGTCCGTTATTTCATTACATTTTATGATTTTTCTACCAAGATAGCAGGGGCCTTAGGGTAGTTTTGACATCAGCTCATTTGAGATAAGAATGTGTGTGGTCTAGCTGTAATGATTAACACTTTGGATTCATTGTTCCAAATGTCTGACTGATGAATAATTATCAATATCTTATTCAATCTTATCCATTACCCCAAACACTCAGGAAGTTTTACTCTGCAAGATGGAGTGCAATTACTTGACCTTTGCTGCGTCAGCGCAACACACGGCAACCCATTCTCACATCATGCCAAGTCTTGCATAGCTTCCCACGCAACTGGCACAGACCAGTTCTGACTCTCAACTATCTTTCACCAGCTCAAAAAAATATGATGGAACCTTTGCAAAGCTAACTGGGAGGAATACTGCAAGGCACTGGAACAAAGTGTTGTAATGATATCACCCAGTCATATCCCCATCAAGCAGGTACGTATAGCTGTTTTTGCAAAGCCATCTACAAAGTGGCCACCAAATCCATCCCATGGGGCTATTGCTGACTACACCCATTATCTTGAAGAAGAACATGTCTCTCTCCTTCAACACTACGAAGTAACTAGTGACCCAGAAGTAGCCGAGTCCTTGAACTTTGCCCACCACATTAGATGGGAAGAGACCACTAGAAACTTCATCCATTCGAACCAGAAATGCTGACAGCTCTTATACTGCCTTGGAGCAGCCCAGTACAACTAATACCAATCTGACAATTCGTAAATACTAACAACGTAGCGTCCTAATTCCTCCATATGGGAAAGGCACCCTAGAGAAAGGAGTGAATAAAACTTAGACTGAATGGAGAGTCTCAGGGGATAAGTTTGAAACTCTAAGGTGAGCGATCATTGAAGCTGCCCAATTTGGAGCATTTCCATTACTCTGTTTACACATCCCGCTGCTTCAGAAAAGCAGCCAGCATAATCAAGGATCTCAACGCACTACAGACATTCTCTCTTCCACCTTTCGTCGGGAAAAAGATACAAAAGTCTGGGATCTTGTACCGGCCAACTCAAGAACAGCTTCTTTCCTGCTACCATCAGACTTTTGAATGGACTGACTTTGCATTAAATTGATCTTTCTCTGTACTACAGCTCTACAGCTACGACTGTAACATTATATTCTGCACTTTCTTCTCCCCACGTACCCTTTCAACAGTATGCTTTTTCTGTATAGCGTGCAAGAAACAATACTTTATCATAATGCACATGACAAAAATAAATAAAAGGAATATTGATTGATTCAGTTTACTGATGTCCGGATGGCCACATCTGCCATTTAATGTGCATTGTGGTGTTTAGCCACAGATTACTCTGAATTCACATATATCTCATAGTAACTCTGAATGATGGAGTATAAGATAGATGTTTTAAATTGTTTTATCTTTCTAGCCTTGTACTGCAACGTTTACTTTTATTTTTCGAAACCTGTGGAATCACGTAGCTTTATTCTTTAGTAAATGTCTTGAATTTCAGCACTTGTCTATCTCTAAGTGGACCTATCAGTAAGCTGGGGATCTGATCAGGTTCATAACAGGACGTTCTCTACTCTGGAATTCTCCCTTTGTCCATCAAAGATGTGGGTCTCAGTGGATTTATGCATTAGACTGGTTGGTCAGTTCATGGTCTCGCAAGTTGCTGTAATTTGTTTAGACTGGAGGAGTTTGTGTTTCACATCTAAGTAAGATATGTGAAATTGCAACCCATTATAATTACCTGTCGAAGTTGCCCCTCAATTTCTGGCTGCACTTCAATCTTACACTCCTGATCTTCAGCTACCCAGCATGGAGGGGACAAGCATGTCCAAGTTCTTCCTCCTGCAATTGTTTGAGGGCCTGACCAAGGTGAAGTTCAATTCAACTACACTCACACTAGGGTGTCCTGGGAGAGGGAAGGAAATTTATTCGAACTAATTAAGGTGCCATGTTGTTTGCTGGTATGTTTGAAGTCTTCTACCAGTGCTCATTGGGGCAGGGGACTGGATTCCATCATAAAACCTAGGAATTTCACCTCTAAAGAATTTAATTTTTGTTCCCATTGGTGTTCTTTTCCAAAGAGCATGTTATTCCTCTTTATTGGGAACATTCTGGATAGATCAAAGAAATATAAAAGTAGCCATTGACTAAAATTGTGTGATACAGTGGTCAGCATTCCTGCCTCACAGCACCAGGAACCCGGGTTCAATTCCTGACTTGGGTCACTGTGTGGAGTTTGTACATTCTGCCGGGGTTTCCTCCGGGTGCTCTGTTTCCTCTCACAGTCTGAAAGAAGTGCTGGTTAGGTGCATTGGCTTTGCTAAATTCTCCCTCAGTATATCCAAGCAGGGGACAGGGTGTTGTGACTAGGGGATTTTCACAGAAACTTAATTGCAGTATGAATTTAAGCCAACTTGTGACATTAATAAATAAACTTTAAATTTTGTGTTAGGAGCTGTATGCTTCTAATTGTAACTTTCTTTTCAGAAGTGTTTTATTGAGAATTTTCAACTTCATATTCAGTACGATGCACGACAAATTTCCGGCATTCAGCACAGTACAGAACAATCATCACTTCACAAATATACATGGAGAAGACCAGCAAAGGTCAGTACAAACAATTCAAAGAATCAGACATCATAATCCTGCTGTTGAGATCAGCTTCTCCTTTTCAATATTGAAAGGAAACAGAGAAAGAGTATGGGGAATCAGGATAACAGGCTACAGCCATGAAATATTGCACTATGGTGTATATCCTTTCACAAGGCAGCAAAATAAACATTCCTAACTTAAAGATCAAGCAATATTGCTTGAGTCTGCACCAGCACACACCTCCCCGCATCTCACCAATCAGATACACCAACGGCAAGGAAAAGAAGTCCAGTGCAGTCCAGGATATTTAGTTTGTCTGCGCCAGAATGGGATAAGCACAGGATTTGTTAGACCCAGAATAACTAACACAAAACAAAAAAAAACACAACACCAATAGCTTTCCTCACCTTAAATGAGGTTTTAAGTCCATATCATCCATCCATCCACCCACTACTCTGCTGTGGTACTCATCATCTTCTCTATAACATAAATGAAGGCTGCGATAAAAAATCTACTATGCAAAATCAAGGAATTACTCACATTAACAATATTAAATATGTATTGAATGATATCTATACAACTCATTTAGAATGTGCCCTAACAAGAAAAAAGATGAGGGACCTTGTCCAGAGAACCAGGTCCTGCTTCACATACCATCTCTGGTGCAGAGCAGTGGAAGAGCCACCAGCAAACATATAAAAGCTAAATTTGCAGGATAACAGGCAAGGGAAAAGAAAAAAATCTCAAGTCTTTTGTGCTCAATAAGTGTCCTTAGATTCAGTAGGCCGAATGGCTTCTTTCTGAACTGTCGGGATTCTATAATTCTAATCAGGAGTAAAATCACAAGAGAACAAGTTCAGGATTAATGATAGCAAAGACCTAAGCTGTGACCCGATCACGAACTTGAGATACCCAGCCCTCAATTACAATTGTGGAAGCATAGCAGCCAATTCTCAAAATCTGCTGGGAATGTCACTACAGCTCTTCCTGTTCCTGGAGTGACTAGCTCGTGAGCAATCTACAATGCACCTCAACTGAAAATACCTACAGTGTAGGAAGAGGCATCCATACTGACTCTTCGAAAGAACATTGCACCCAGGGCCTCCTTTCTGTCCTATTCTGTAACCCCATTCATTTACCATAGCTAATTCACCTAACCTACACATCCTTTACACTAAGGGGCAATTGAGCATAACCAATCCACCTAATCTACACATCTTTGGACTGACGGAGGAAAGTGGAGCACCGGAGGAAACCTATACATTCAGGGAAGAACATGCAAACTCCACACACACTGATCCAAGTCAGGAATCAAACCTGGGTGCCTGGGACTATAAGGCAGCAATGATAATGACTGTGCCCATAAACTTAAGATGTTCAACATATGATGTAGGATTCACTGAGGAAATTCCTTCTCGACTCAAAGGATTATCATCTCAACACCATTCATTGTAGGAAACCTTGCAGTTTTTCATGGTGAATACTCATAATCTGTACCACAGATTGAAAAAAAGCTTTCCATATTTTTCTCAACTTGACACCAACAGCACCACCCAAGCATGGGCCTGGTCAGCAACGACATCACCACGTAAGCTGGGCCCTACATCCCAGTCAGCTCCAGCTGCATCACAGAAACAAGGATTTCTTCCACTTGGCTTCCTACAGTCAAAAAAGGATCTTCCACAAACATTGCACAGATTATACACATCAGGTTCAACTATTGCAGGTTGTGCATCAGGATAAAAGGAAGGATTTAGAGTTGAGTAGTGTCAGAGCTCACAATAGCGCATCTGATCCTGCATTTTGTAGGTTGAGTATGCAGCAATACCATTTCTGGGCTGGATAAGTCTGATCGACTTATACACCGATCAACTTGTATGCTGAAATCTAAGGTAGTATTGACATTTGCAGTAGTCCAAAACTTGGAAATATTGTCAGAAATAAGAAGGATTATAAATTTCACAGTGAAATGGGCAGATGCATGGCTGATATAATTTAACGCTGAGTACTGTGAGGTGATACACTGTGACGAGGGAGAATGAGGAGAAGCAACATAAACTGTTGGTACAATTTTAAAGAAATTGTGGGCAAGGAAGTGTAGATAAATGGCAAGTTACATTTGTGCTCCTCAAGTGTTAGGCAATGACCATCTCCAACAAGAGAGACTCTACCCATCACCCCACGACATTCAGTGGCATCACGATTGCTGAATTCCCCACTATCGACATCATTGACCAGAAATTGAACTGGACTAGTCATATGAATACTGTGGCTACAAGAGCAGGGCAGAGGCCGGGAATTTCATTAAGTAACAAATCCTATCAGCAAGGCAGAAGTCAGGAGTGTGATGGAATACTCTCCACTTGTCTGAATGGTTGCAGCTCTAACTATCAAGAAGCTTGACACCATCCAGGACAAAGCCGCCCACTTGTTTAACATCCTATCCACTCATCTTCAGTATTCACTCTCTCCATTACCAGTGCATGGTGGCAGCAATGAATACCATCTATAGACTGCAGCAACCCACCAACGCTCCTTCAACAGCACCTTCCAAGCTTGCAACCTCTGCCACCAAGAAGGACAAGGGCAGCAAACGCATGGGAACACTATCACCTGCCGACTCCCCTCCAAGCCACACACTACCCTGACTTGCAACAACATCACTGCTTCTTTGCTGTCATTAGGTCAAAATCCTGGTTCTTCCTTCCTAACAGCGCTATGGCGTATCTACCCCACATGGACTACAGTGGTTCAAGAAGGCAGCTCATTACTGACAC
This sequence comes from Sphyrna mokarran, assembly GCA_024679065.1. NCBI lineage: Eukaryota > Metazoa > Chordata > Chondrichthyes > Carcharhiniformes > Carcharhinidae > Sphyrna > Sphyrna mokarran. The sequence continues at coordinate 11,052,304 of JAGIQG010000005.1, forward strand.
CTCAAGGGCAGTTAGGATGGGCAATAAATGCTGGCCTAACCAGTAATGTTCATATCCTATCAAATAATATTTTTAAAAAATCTTTGAAGGTGGCAGGACAAGTTTAGAAATACATTAAAAAAACCTTAAAAATATTAACGGAAGCATAAAAATACAAAAGCATAGAAGTTATCCTGACCCTTTATCAAGCACTGGTTAAGCCTCAAATAGAGGCTTAAATTCTGTTCAATTCTGAGGACTGCACTTTAGAATAGTCGTCAAGGCTTTTGGGTGTAGAAGAGTTTTACCAGAATAGTAACAGAAATGAGGCTATAAGGCTAAGGGAATTTCTCAGTAACTTTATTGCAGTGTTAATGTAAGCCTTACTTGTGACTAATAAATAAACTTTTAATTTTATGTGAAGAGACTGAAGTTGATGGGATTATCTTTGCCTTGCTTGTAAGCTAACCTATTCCAATGGTCTCCTAACTGTTTTATCTCACTATATAAACATGGACTCATTAAAATTTCATTGTCTGTTTTCTAATTTGTTGCAGGCCCCATTCACTGATCACTCCTGTGCTCGCTGCTCTACATTGGTTCCTGGTCTGACATCACCCCAGTCATAAAATTCCCATTCTCATTTGCTTCACCACTCTTTCTTCTCTAACCAATACTTCTCATACTGTGCTCTGCTGATTTAGATATTTGCATATGCTTGATTTGAATCATTCCACCATTGACAGCTGTATCTTCAGTTAATACTTATGAATTCTCTCCCCAAACCTCATCTATTGTCAACCTATTTTTCTCCTTCTTAAGACCCTTAAAATTTAACTTTCTGGTCAAGCTTTGACCATCTTCCAGCTCTTTAAATAACGTTTTGCTATGTTGAAAGCACTACATAAATACAAGTAATTGTTATGTTGCTAGTGTAAAAATATTGATAATGATTCTGTGGAGAGCTGTGGGTCATTTTGTTTTCATTTAATCATGAAGTATAGGTGTGAGCTGCTAATGCCTCTCTGAGAGCAGAGACATTGAAGAGGAGATTTAATAGAGGTCACAATATTCTGAAGAGTTTTGATGGTAAATTAGAAGAACTTTTTTTTAGTGATTGAAGGTACAGTAAACAGAGGACACAGATTTAATGTGATTGGCAAAAAGAATCAGAGAAAATGTGGGGAAACTTTTTTTATATAATGAGTTGTTGTCATTTGCACAGCTGTTGGAGAAGTACATTCAGTCACAGCATTGATATGGAGTCCCAGGCATTCACCTGGTGAGAGAGCAGCACTCCAAAAGCTTGTGCTACCAAGTAAACCTGTTAGACTCTAACCTGGTGTTGTGAGACTACTTACTGAATCATAGCATTCAAAGAGAATTGAATAAGTAGCTAAAGGAGAAGTAATGTACACGGATATGGGGAAAGTGCAGGAATGTGACATGGAAATAATTGGAGAGTTCTTTCAAAGAGGCAGCATAGACAAGATCAGTTGAATGGCTTTCTTTCCTGAAACCTTCTATACTTCCAATCTGTGAACTGATATATGTTAAGAATTGTCTAGCCAATATGCAGACTTTAATCCATTTGTGTACTGGCAGAAGAGCAAACTACAATGGTTAGTTATCTCTCATTCAAAAATTGATGCAACTGGATCAGTCTTTGTTTTGGCAATTACATGACTGAAATGAAGGGACTTTCTCAACTATAGCTAACCAAGCGCACTGCTTTAAAATGTGTGAAATTTAATACTAAAATATTCTCCGTTTGGCAGTATTGTCAGTCCTAATTAGGAAAACATTGTTTTTCTGCTTAGCCTTGTACCTCATAAAGTGCCAGCCTTGATTTATGTCATTGTCTTACCTCTGAGCCAGAAAAGCATGAATTCATTCATGTCTCACTCCAAAGATTTGAATAATAACCTTCCAGGCTAACATTTCAATGCAGTTCTGAGGTAGTGTTGCATTGTAGGAGGTGCCATCTTTTTGTTGAAATGTTAATCCAGATCCTGTTAGTCATCCCAGAGGAATGTAAAAGAATATTCCTATGGCTTTGCTCAAAAGGATCAGGGGAATTTTCCTTGGTCTCTTATTTATCCCTCAACTAATATAATTAAAACAGATGATCTCATTACCTCATTAATGATTTACCTCATTATTGCTTCCTGTACCTAAATTGGCTGCTGAATTTCCTTTTATAATAGTGACTACACTTCATAAATACTTCATTGGGTGTAAAACAATTAGCAATGCCCTAGCCTGGTAAAAGATGTTTATATAAATATAAATTCTTTTTCTCTCACTGAATTGAGAACTGTATTTTTTCTAATGCTAAAGGGAGTTTTTTCACACAGAGGGTGGTGGAGGTATGGAATGCGCTGCCAAGTAAAGTGGTGGAGGCAGGCACTCTGGAGTTATTTAAGAAATATTAAATGGGCACATGAACAGAATGGGAATGGAGGGATATAGAAAACTGATTTAAAATAGGGATCATGAGCCTTGGGAGTCTCTGGGAAGTGTGTAAATAGATGATGATATTGATGTATTTGTTTTTATCCTACAGGTGCTTTGGTCCACCTTGTTGTCTAACAAGGGGCATACACGCGATGGGTCGTGAGAGGGCTGCTCTTGGATTTTTTTCGAGAGTATCCTAGTGCTTCACGTCGTTAGTGTACGCTTGACTGGACCATTTGATGGGCAACACGACAGCTCAGTGACTATCGCTGTGCTGTGCAGATACATGGATTTGGGCCTGTGTCTGTGGGATTTTGCGCATTCTCCCCGTGCTTGCGTGGGTTTTCTCCGGGCGCTCTGGTTTCCTCCCACATCCCAAAGATGTGCTCTTAGGCTATTTGGCAAAACAAATTCTCCCTAAATTGTCTCAAATTTGGTTTTTAATCCATAGATCTATAAACATAGACAGGGATCACGGGTAGAGGTGGGAACACGGGTAGAGGTGGCGGCGCGGGCTCGGTGGGCCGAAGGGACTGTTTCCCGTGCTGTTTTGTTCTTTGTTCTTTGTTCTTCTTCTTAATATATGAAACAAAACTTATTTTAATTATGAAATCTGTCTTCTATGTTGTCGCTATGTTCATCTATTTTATGTTTTCAGTGGCTGCGGCCTGCTTTTTATACATCTGCCAGTTGATGAGATAATTTTGTGGTTAAATTTACAGAGTGCAGAGAAGAGAGACAGTGCATCATAGAGGAAGAAAAAGCCAAAAGAACACCCATCCCAACTTTTATGAAATTCCCTGCTCCGAGATCTACAAATGAATCTAGACTCCCCAGCGATCATGTTCTGGATGCTCTTCACGAAGACCAAAGATCTTCAAAGGCTCCTCTATCAGATGATAAGAATACACCATCGGGCTGGGCAATTTCAAGAGAAGAAAGTAAAAAATCAGTGGACGTGTGGACGCCTGCAGAGCAGAAAAGGAAGAGCTCAGAGGACACCAGTGTGAGTGGATATTTTCGGAAGAACACCAGTCTAGGTGATCTAAGGCAGTCTCCTGCCACAGCAAAGAAATTGGACAAACTTGTCAGTGAGATCCGAAAGGAAACCAATGTGATCATTCCTGAACGGGATCGGAAGATTGCAGCATTAATGCTGGTTAAACATCAAGAAGAGCAGGAGAGGCTGGAACAGTGTCTCAAAGCTCAGCAGTTCTGGGATAAACTGAAGAGGACGGAAAGATTAGCACAAATAAAACAGGAGACTGAAAGGCAAAAAGGCTTAATCAAGAGTATTGGCAGGTGACTGCATTAAACATTACATTGTGTTTTTATCATGGAGCTTGTTATACCTTATTGGTACCACTGCAGTAGAGAAGAAATACAAAGCTGCTTTACTGTATGCTTCTTTGATTCTCCTGTAATGCTGTTAATTGAGGTATGCAAGTTATTATCATTAAACTCCTCAGATTCTCATTCTCCCTACTTCTACACAAAATTCCAGTCCATGGGCAAAAGGTTGTTCAAGAATTACTATGGAAATCATGAGATGTACGCCAGGTCAAATAACTCATTCTGTTTTTATCAACAGACATGGGAGGTATCTCGTATAGTTACTCCCAAACTATTTTCCAATGGGAACCCATTTTGACATTTGAAGATTAATATGATCCCAGATGCCAACAAAGCAAAGCACCAAGAAAGCAGCTTAACATTTAGTATATTATTATTAAATTATGCATATTATAGATCAACATATCATTATATTGAAGAAAATTCTCCCAACATAACTCAAGTTTTGAAGACAGTTCATGGAAGCCATTGTAGCTTCACAAGTAGGCTTACATCAACACTGCAATGAAGTTACTGTCAAAATCCCCTCTGGCCACACTCTGGCGCTTTTTTACACTGAGGGAGAATTTAGCATGGCCAATGCATCTAACCAGTATGTCTTTAGACTGTGGGAGGAAACAGAGCACTAGGAAGAAAGCCATGCAGACATGGGGAGAATGTGCAGACTCTACAGAGACAATGACCTTAGCTGGGAATTGAACCTGGGTCTCTGGTCTTGTGAAGCAGTAGCTCTAACCACTGTGGCACCAAAATCCATCTGGTTCACTGTCCTTTGCAGAAGGAAATCTGCCTTCCTTACCCTGTCTGACTCCAGAGCCACAGCAATGCAGTTGATTCTTAGCTGCTCTCTGAAATGACCTAGAAAGCCACTCAGTTCAAGGGCAATTAAAGATAGGCAATAAATGCTGGCCAGCCAGTGGATGCTCATGTCCCATGTGTGAATAAAAAACCATATAGTATGATACTTTCACATGCTTATCATTATCTTATTGAAATCCCAAGGATTAAATCTTTACTCAGAGGGTAGTAAGGGCATGGAATGTCCTGCCTGCAGCAGTTGTGGACTCATCAACTTTAAGGGTGCTCAGATGGTCAGTGGGTAGGCATATGGATAACATTGGATTAGTTTAGGTTAAAGGGTCATTAGATTTTTTCCACTGGTCAGTGCAACATCAAGGGCTGAAGGGCCTGTATTGCGCTGTAATGTTCTATGTTCTAAATAGCTGTAAATTTCAGACATTTATTGTTACACTTCACTGAAATCTTTGTGACATTTTACCTATCCCCATCAGTCACTGTCTACATGTTTTGGTTTCAATGTGCTAACCAATTGAATTGATTTTTGTTTTCCTTTTAATATGATGAAGGTTTCAAATGTTAGGTTCAGACAGTCTCAGCTTCCTGGCACATTCAGGAGGCTATGTTCATTCAATTCGAAAATCTGAGACATATTAGATTCAGGTTGTCTTGCTGGGCATCGTGCAAAGTCAGTCCAAGAAAGGAACTGAATTCTGTGAAAAGATTGAGAAAAAGGACGAAAATGTGTGGCATTTTGTTGAAAGCTGAATCCTACCATTCTGTCTTCACAATGCTGTTTGATTTGTGGTGCAGCATTTTCTGTTTTAATTTCACAGTTGTAGATGAACAGGATATCTTTTTGAATCAGTTGAAGCATAGAACCATAGAAAATTACATCTCAGAAACAGGCCTTTTGGACCTTCTTATCTGTGTCTTTCTGTGTCTGTGCATGACCGTGGGACAAACTTGGGAAAAGGCACGGTTGGCACAGTCATAATTATCTGGAATAATCAGTGTTCTGGGTAGGATAGAGGAAGAGAAAACCTGGAGTCAAGCAAGAGGCAGTTAGGAGAATTGGGGAATTGTAAGTTTCCATGATAGAATGGGCTGGATGGGTTGAATAGCTTCTCATCCAGACTTGCCTCTGTGAACGAGTGAACCACTTCATGACATTGATTGTTGCTGCAGTGAATGCTTTCAAATCCCTCTGTGGCTTTTCCCCTCTCACCTCTAAAACATTTTCCAGAAAATGAAAAACATTTTCCAGTCCTCTAAAAATCTTAATCGCTCCACTGAGACTTCAAGGAACATTCAGGGGGACATTGCTGGCCATGTCTCCATTTATTTATTTTTAAATTTTTACTCCATCATTAAAGCTACAAAGCCAATGCTCAGAATGAAGCAGGCAAACCAAATTCTGAAGTCGATGACCATCTCCTTCATTTTGTTGACATTGAGAGAGAGATTATTGTTACTGCACCAATTCACCAAATTCTCTGTCCTCATCAGGGAGGGGTGCTTTGGAGCCTTTACCTTGTAGCCTCAGTGTCTTGCAGACCTTGATATAGTTGGTGTGTGTTGGTGTGGCTAACCTAGGACTCTAGCTTGATCCAGTATTGTCTTTTGGCATCTTTGATGGATCTCCTTAGATTTATCTGATTTTCTTGTATAGGTCACTGTTGCCTGACTTGAATACCTCAGATCTGAACTTCAATAAGCAGTGGATATCCCACGCACCCTGGATATTCTCTCTTCCACCTTCTTCCTTTGGGAAAGAAAGGAAGTCACATACCAACTGACTCATGAACAACTTCTTCCCTACTGTTATCAGACTTTTGAATGGACTTACCTTGCACTAAGCTGATTTTTCTCTTGCACCCTAGCTATGACTGTGACATTACATTCTGCACTGTCTCGTTCCCTTCTCTGTGAAGGAAATGTTTTGCCTGTCCAGCATGCAAGAAACAATATTTTTCACTGTATGTTAATATATGTGACAACAATAAATCAAATCAAAATATTCCTGTTCATCCATGGTTTCCAGTTGGGGAACACATGGAATTGCTTCTTTGTCACACAGTCTTCTACACACTTACTAATGAAGTCAGTTATTGTACTGGTGTACTTATTCAGTTGATTGCAGAGTTTTTAAATACTGACCAGTCCACTGTCTCCAAGCAGTCTCGTAGGAGATCATCCGATTTCTCAGACCAACATTGCAATTTGATGGATTCTCCCGCTTCAGTTTTTGTTGTAAGCTGGGAGTAGAGCATAGCCTTGTGGCTTGATTTGCCAAATAAGACGACAAGTCTGAATAGTCTGATAGTCAATTTTTTTATTCGTTCATCAGATGTGAGTGTTACTGGCTGGGCCACCATTTATTGTCCATTTCAGAGGGTCAGCCACATGTAGGCCAGATCAGATAAGGATGACAGATTTCCTTCCCTTAAAGGACATTCGTGAACCAGTTGAGTATTTACTAGAGTATTAATGGAAGCTACTTGTGACAATAATAAATAAACTTTACCAACTGACAGTGGTTTTGTGGTCATCGATAGACTTCTAATTCCAGATTTTTATTGAATTCAAATTTCAGCTGCTGCCATCGTGAGATTTGAACCTGGGTCCCTAGAGCATTTTCCTCAGAGCCCCACTGCCATACCCAATGTCCACAGAGCCATATTCAATCTTGATGGAAATGCCTGCAGGAAAGATGGGGTAAAGGGAGGGAAGACAAAACAAGGAGGGTCATCTGTCAGTGGAAACAAACATCAAATTATCCACTGAGGTTTCAGATGCTTATTGTTGAATTCATTCACAAGATGTAGCAAAGTCAGAATTTATTATCAATTTCTATTTATCCTTGAAAAGGAGGTCTTTGCTGTCTTTTTGAATACAGTGGAGTGGCTTGCTAGGGCAGTTCAGAGGACAGAAGTTCACTGTTGTTCACTGTCTAAAGAGCTCTCCCCTTGTTCTATCCAACTCTTAACTCTAAACTACCACCCAGATAAAATAACAAAGCAATTTATTTCATTGTTCTTTGTGGCAGCTGCCCCCTTTCCTACATGAAATGAAAAGTAAAATTACTCAATTGGTTATGAAGACATTTAGAACATCTTGAGGGCAGAATGGATAGTGTAAGCACAAACTTTCTTTTCATAAACTGAATTTCATGTGTTCACAGGTGGAGAAAAGAACGGGAAATGAGACAGTCTAAAATACAGCAGGAAATGAAACAGATGGCTGAGTTGCAGGAGAAAGATGTGGTTTGCAAAGAAAGCAAGCAGAGAATGTTGGCTGAGAAGCAAGAATTAAAGAAAAAGGAAAAAATAGAACAAGCAAAATATGAAGCAGAAATCCGTAAACGTCGCCAAAATCAGCTACAGAAGCAAAAGGAAATTATTAAGCAGGTCACTAAAGAGCAAGAAGTACAGGTCTCGCAGGCAAAGTTGTCAAATGCTGCGCAGAAAAGGTTGCTGAAGGAAATGAGCGCCCAAAACAAAATCAGACTGGAGAATGAGCACGAAAAACTGAAACATCTCATCCTGAAAAAGGAGTTGGACAATCTAACCAAAACTGAGGAATTAATGGTGAGGATGTCACTGGAGCGCAAGCTTTTAAAATTCAAGGAAAACCACAAACTCCTTGTAGAAGAAAGAAAGAGAGGTCTGAAAGAAAGAGCAATCAAGGAGCAAAACCAGATCCTCCAGGCTCGCCTAAGGGCTGAAAAATTAGAACAGGAACAGAAGGAACGTAAGGAAGCATTGGCTGAAATCTCTGACCTCAAAATTGAACAGGCTCAGAAAACGGTTTTGAAGAGTGTCCAAAACAAAGCCCTTCAGTCCCAGAAGAACAGATCAGAGAAAGAGAAAATCCACCAGCAGATAAAAAAGAAGGTGGAGGAAGAAGAAGAATGGCACCGGCAAGCAATGGAAGAAACTATTAAGAGAAAAGACAAGAGGAGTGAAGAGATACTGAAGGTAAAGAGAGCCACCATTGAGGAGTCACGTCAAGTTGCCCGAGCTGCCTTTCAGATGAGAGAACGAGTGAGGGAACAGATCAACAGGCGTTCATTTGATCAGATGGCAATGGAAGCAGCACTGTGGGCCAGCCTAGTGAAAAAAATAGCTTACTAATTCATGTGTGAGGGGAAAGAATGAAATCCCATAATTAGAGTACCCAATTTAGTTCATCACTAGTACCGCCTCTCTCAGAAGGGACTTTATTTTGTTGCTTTGCTTGATGATGCTGGGGCAGCAAGTTACAGGTTTTTAGAAAAGACATCAACATGGCTGATTGTACTTCAGTTAATATTAAACCATGAGGTAATGAGTTTTCTCAGAAGGAAGTTAAATACTTGGGAAATCCATTAAAAGGCATTTGATAGAGTTGTAAGATGATGAAGTTTATTGTTTTGTAAACATAACTCAAAAGCTTCATCATGACCTGATTTCTTCAGCCAGTGTTGTGAACCTGGGGGAAACAATTGTCCTGTTGTTATTTGGAAAAATGTAAAAAATGCCTCACTTGTGCATGTTTAAATGTCTTGGCAAATGCACAGAACAAATCCTAATTGTTGCACTATTCAGGAAACAAAATCTAAAAACTGTGAACTTTTAGCCATCCATAAGTTATCTTTTTTATAAGAGTACAAGGAAAGCTGGTCAACTTCATCTCTACAAAGTCTCATATTCAAACCATCTGTATGTTTTAGTGAACTTTCTATCACATTGCTGATAGTAATTTCAGATTGTGCTCTGTCTTATTGCTGATAGTAATTTCAGACTGTGCTCTGTCTTATTGCTGATAGTAATTTCAGACTGTGCTCTGTCTTATTGCTGATAGTAATTTCAGACTGTGCTCTGTCTTATTGCTGATAGTAATTTCAGACTGTGCTCTGTCTTATTGCTGATAGTAATTTCAGACTGTGCTCTGTCTTATTGCTGATAGTAATTTCAGACTGTGCTCTGTCTTATTGCTGATAGTAATTTCAGACTGTGCTTGTCTATTGCTGATAGTAATTTCAGACTGTGCTCTGTCTTGCTCTGTTTATTGCTGATAGTAATTTCAGACTGTGCTCTGTCTTATTGCTGATAGTAATTTCAGTGTGCTCGTCTTTGCTGATTATTGTGCTCTGTCTATTGCTGATAGTAATTTCAGACTGTGCTCTGTCTTATTGCTGATAGTAATTTCAGACTGTGCTCTGTCTTATTGCTGATAGTAATTTCAGACTGTGCTCTGTCTTATTGCTGATAGTAATTTCAGACTGTGCTCTGTCTTATTGCTGATAGTAATTTCAGACTGTGCTCTGTCTTATTGCTGATAGTAATTTCAGACTGTGCTCTGTCTTATTGCTGATAGTAATTTCAGACTGTGCTCTGTCTTATTGCTGATAGTAATTTCAGACTGTGCTCTGTCTTATTGCTGATAGTAATTTCAGACTGTGCTCTGTCTTATTGCTGATAGTAATTTCAGACTGTGCTCTGTCTTATTGCTGATAGTAATTTCAGACTGTGCTCTGTCTTATTGCTGATAGTAATTTCAGACTGTGCTCTGTCTTATTGCTGATAGTAATTTCAGACTGTGCTCTGTCTTATTGCTGATAGTAATTTCAGACTGTGCTCTGTCTTATTGCTGATAGTAATTTCAGACTGTGCTCTGTCTTATTGCTGATAGTAATTTCAGACTGTGCTCTGTCTTATTGCTGATAGTAATTTCAGACTGTGCTCTGTCTTATTGCTGATAGTAATTTCAGACTGTGCTCTGTCTTATTGCTGATAGTAATTTCAGACTGTGCTCTGTCTTATTGCTGATAGTAATTTCAGACTGTGCTCTGTCTTATTGCTGATAGTAATTTCAGACTGTGCTCTGTCTTATTGCTGATAGTAATTTCAGACTGTGCTCTGTCTTATTGCTGATAGTATTCATGTTTGTGTGTTTTAGATGTGTCTGTTTTGTGATATATTTAGGCTCGTCTTTTGCTGAAGTTTCTTGGGTTTTTTATTTCAGATGTGCTCTGTCTTATTGCTGATAGTAATTTCAGACTGTGCTCTGTCTTATTGCTGATAGTAATTAGACTGTGCTCTGTCTTATTGCTGATAGTAATTTCAGACTGTGCTCTGTCCTATTGCTGATAGTAATTTCAGACTGTGCTCTGTCCTATTGCTGATAGTAATTTCAGATTGTGCTCTGTCTTATTGCTGATAGTAATTTCAGACTGTGCTCTGTCTTATTGCTGATAGTAATTTCAGACTGTGCTTGTTTTGTTTTTGTGTTTTGTTTTTGTGGTTTGTGTTTTTGATAGTAATTTCAGATTGTGCTCTGTCTTATTGCTGATAGTAATTTCAGACTGTGCTCTGTCTTATTGCTGATAGTAATTTCGATGTGCTCTGTCTTATTGCTGAAGTAATTTCAGACTGTGCTCTGTCTTATTGCTGATAGTAATTTCAGATTGTGCTCTGTCTTATTGCTGATAGTAATTTCAGATGTGCTCTGTCTTATTGCTGATAGTAATTTCAGACTGTGCTCTGTCTTATTGCTGATAGTAATTTATTCTGTGCTCTGTCTTATTGCTGATAGTAATTTCAGACTGTGCTCTGTCTTATTGCTGATAGTAATTTCAGACTGTGCTCTGTCTTATTGCTGATAGTAATTTCAGTCTGTGCTCTGTCTTATTGCTGATAGTAATTTCAGACTGTGCTCTGTCTTATTGCTGATAGTAATTTCAGACTGTGCTCTGTCTTATTGCTGATAGTAATTTCAGATTGTGCTCTGTCTTATTGCTGATAGTAATTTCAGACTGTGCTCTGTCTTATTGCTGATAGTAATTTCAGACTGTGCTCTGTCTTATTGCTGATAGTAATTTCAGATTGTGCTCTGTCTATTGCTGATAGTAATTTCAGATTGTGCTCTGTCTTATTGCTGATAGTAATTTCAGCTTGTCTTATTGCTGATAGTAATTAGTGTTCTGTCTTATTGCTGATAGTAATTTCGACAGACTGTGCTCTGTCTTATTGCTGATAGTAATTTCACTGTGCTCTGTCTTTTGCTGATAGTAATTTCAGACTGTGCTCTGTCTTATTGCTGATAGTAATTTCAGATTGTGCTCTGTCTTATTGCTGATAGTAATTTCAGACTGTGCTCTGTCTTATTGCTGATAGTAATTTCAGACTGTGCTCTGTCTTATTGCTGATAGTAATTTCAGACTGTGCTCTGTCTTATTGCTGATAGTAATTTCAGATTGTGCTCTGTGTTATTGCTGATAGTAATTTCAGATTGTGCTCTGTCTTATTGCTGATAGTAATTTCAGACTGTGCTCTGTCTTATTGCTGATAGTAATTTCATTCTGTGCTCTGTCTTATTGCTGATAGTACTTTCAGACTGTGCTCTGTCCTATTGCTGATAGTAATTTCAGACTGTGCTCTGTCTTATTGCTGATAGTAATTTCAGATTGTGCTCTGAATTATTGCTGATAGTAATTTCAGACTGTGCTCTGTCTTATTGCTGATAGTAATTTCAGATTGTGCTCTGTCTTATTGCTGATAGTAATTTCAGGTTGTGCTTTGTCTTATTGCTGATAGTAATTTCAGATTGTGCTCTGTCTTATTGCTGATAGTAATTTCAGACTGTGCTCTGTCTTATTGCTGATAGTAATTTCAGTCTGTGCTCTGTCTTATTGCTGATAGTAATTTCAGATAGTGTTCCGTCTTATTGCTGACAGTAATTTCAGACTGTGATCTGTCTTATTACAAGAAACAAAGTTGCTGATAGTAATTTCAGACTGTTTTGTGTCTTATTGCTGATAGTAGTTTCAGACTGTGCTCTCTTACTGCTGATAGTAATTTCAGACTGTGCTCTGTCCTATTGCTGATAGTAATTTCAGACTGTGCTCTGTCTTATTGCTGACAGTAATTTCAGACTGTGATCTGTCTTATTACAAAAAACGAAGTTGCTGATAGTAATTTCAGACTGTGCAGTGTCTTATTGCTGATAGTAGTTTCAGACTGTGCTCTCTCATTGCTGATAGTAATTTCAGACTGTGCTCTGTCTTATTGCTGATAGTAATTTGTAGACTGTGCTCTGTCTTATTGCTGAGAGTAATTTGCAGACTGTGCTCTGTCTTCTTGCTGACAGTAATTTATAGGCTGTGATCTGTCTTATGGCAGAGAGTAATTTCAGACTGTGCTCAGTCTTATTGCTGGTATTAATTTCAGACTGTGCTGTCTTGCATTGCTGATAGTAAATTTAGAGGCTGTGATCTGTCTTATTACTGATAGTATTTTACAGTCTGTGCTCTGTCTTATTGCTGATAGTAATTTCAGACTGTGCTGTCTTATTGCTGATAGTAATTTCAGACTGTGCTATCTCACATTGCTGCAAGTAATTTATAGGCTGTGATCTTCTTATTGTTGATAGTAATTTGCAGCCTGCTCTATTTTATTGCTGATAGTCATTTATAGGCTGTGATCTGTCTTATTGCTGATGGTAATTTTAGACTGTGCTCAGTTTTATTGCTGGTAGTAATTTTATAGGCTGTGATCTGTCTTATTACTGACAGTAATTTGCAGTCTGTGCTCAGTCTTATTGCTGAGAGTAATTTCAGACTGTGCTCTCTCTTATTGCTGATAGTATTTTCAGACTATGCTATCTCACATTGCTGATAGTAATTTATAGGTTGTGATCTGTCTTATTGTTGATAGTAATTTTAGACTGTGCTCAGTCTTATTGTTGGTAATAATTTCACACTGTGCTCTAATTGCTGATAGTAATGTCAGACTGTGTTCTGTCTTATTGTTAGTAGTAATTTCAGACTGTGTTTTATTGCTGATAGTAATTTATAGGCTGTGCTCTGTCTTATTGCTGATAGTAATTTCAGACTGTGCTGTCTCACATTGCTGATAGTAATTTATAGGCTGTGACCTGCCTTATTGCTGATAGTAATTTCAGGCTGTGCTGTGCCTTATTGCTGATTGTAATTTCAGACTGTGCTCTGTGTTAGAAACATAGAACATTACAGTACAGGACAGGCCCTTTTGCCTATCACGGCAGGCAGTCTATTCCACACCCCAACAACTCTCTAGTAAAGAATTTACCTCAGATATCCCTCCTACATCTCCACCATCAACCTTATAGTAACATGCCCCCTAGTAACAGCTACATCCACCCAAGGAAATAGTCTCTGCAGATCCACTCTATCAATCCCTGTCATCATCTTATAAACCTTTATTAAATCGCCTCTCATCTTCTTCTGCTTCAAGGAGAAAAACCCCAGCTCCCTCAACCTTTCCTCATAAGACCTATCCTCCAAACCAGACAGCATCCTGGTAAATCTCCTTTGCACTCTCTCCAACGTTTCCACATCCTTCTTATAATGAGGTGACCAGAACTGAATACAGTATTCCACATATGGTCTCACGAAGGTCAGTTATAGTTGCAGCAAAACCCCACGGCTCTTAAACTCAAACCACCCCCCCCACCCCCGTTAATAAACGTTAACACACTATAAGCCTTCTTCACAGCTCTATCCACTTGAGTGGCCACCTTCAGAGATCTACAGATATGAACCCCAAAATCTCTTTGTTCCTCCACATTCCTTAGAACATTGCTGTTGACCCTGTAATCTGCATTCAAGCTTGTCCTACCAAAATGAATCACTTCACACTTAGGGTTAAACTCCATCTGCCACTCTTCTGTCCAGCTCTGCATCCTATCAATGTTTCTTTTCAGCCTGCAAGAGCCCTTCATCTCATCCACTACTCCACCAATCTTGATGTAGTCAGCAAATTTACTAGTCCACCCTTCAGCTCCTTCTTCTAAGTCATTGATAAAAACCACAAAAAGCAGAGGATCCAGCACTGACCCCTGTGATACACCGCTGGTAACTAGCCTCTAGTCTGAAAATTGTCCTTCCACTACCACCTTCTGTCTTCTATGATACAGCCAGTTACTTATCCAATTGGCCAAATTTCCTTCTATCCCACACTTCCTTATCTTCTTCATGTGTCTACCATGGGGAACCTTATTAACCTTACTAAAATCCATATATACCACATCAACTGCTCTACCTTCATCCACACAATTAGTTATGTCCTCAAAGAATTCAATCAAATTTGTGAGGCAGGACTTACCCCTCACGAAACCATGCTGACTACCCCTGATTAAACTGAATCTTTCCATAATCCTAACTCTCAGGACCCTTTCCATTAACTTACTGACCACTGAAGTATGACTAACTGGCCTACAATTACTAGGGTCATTCCTATTTCCTTTCTTGAAAAGAGAAACAACATTTGCCACTCTCCATCCTCTGGCACTGTCCCTGTGGACAGTGAGGACCCAAAAATTAAAACTAAAGGCTCCGCAATCTCATCTGAGATCATTTAGAGAAATTCAATATGATCAGGAATAGTCAATACGGCTTTGTTAAGGGCAGATCGTGCCTTACGAGCCTAGTTGAATTCTTCGAAAATGTGACTGAACACATTGATGAAGGAGGAGCAGTGGATGTAGTTTACATGAATTTCAGCAAAGCGTTTGATAAGGTCCCCCATGCAAGACTTTTTGAGAAGATGAGAGGGCATGGGATCCAAGGGGCTTTGGCCTTGTGGATCCAGAACTGGCTTGCCTGCAGAAGGTAGAGAGTAGTTGTGGATGAGTCTTCTTCTGCATGGAGGACAGTCACCAGTGGAGTACCCCAGGTATCTGTTCTAGGACCCTTGCTGTTTGTCATTTTCATAAATGACCTGGATGAGGAAGTGGAGGGATGGGTTAGTAAGTTCGCCGACGATACGAAGGTTGGTGGTGTTGTGGGTAGTCTGGAGGGATGTCTGAAGTTGCAGCGAGACATAGATAGGATGCAAGACTGGGCGGAGAAGTGGCAGATGGACTTCAACACGGATAAATGTGTGGTAGTCCATTTTGGCAGGACCAATGGGATGAAGGAGTATAATATCAAGGATAGGAGTCTTGGCAATGTTGAGGAGCAGAAGGATCTTGGGGTCCAGGTCCATAGGACTCTTAAATGGGCTTCGCAGGTGGAGGATGTCAAGAAGGCGTATGGTGTACTGGCCTTCATTAATTGAGGAATTGAGTTTAGAAGTCAAGAGGTAATGCTGCAACTTTATAAGACCCTTGTCAGACCCCACTTGGAGTATTGTGTGCAGTTCTGGTCGCCTCACTATAGGGAAGATGTGGAAGGTATTGAGAGGGTGCAGAGGAGATTTACAAGGATGTTGCCTGGATTGGGGGGCATGCCTTATGAAGATAGGTTGAGAGAGCTAGGTCTCTTCTCCCTGGAGAGACAAAAGTTGAGAGGCGACCTGATAGAGGTTTATAAGATGTTGAGAGGAATAGATAGAGTGGATTCTCGGAGGCTATTTCCAGGGCTGAAATGGTTGCTATGAGAGGACGCAGGCTTAAGGTGCTGGGGGACAAGTACAGAGGAGATATTAGAGGTATGTTCTATGTTCTATGTTCTATGTTAAGTAAGTTTTTTACTCAGAGGGTGGTGAGAGAATGGAATCGGTTGCCGTCAGTGATGGTAGATGTGAACTGGCTGGGGTCTTTTAAGAGACTTCTGGATGAGTACATGGGATTTAATGGGATTGGGAGTTACAGATAGTTCTATGGCCTGGTAGGTATAGATATGATTGGCACAACTTGTGGGCTGAAGGGCCTGTTTGTGCTGTAGTTTTCTATCTGTTGCCTCCCAAAGTATTCTAGGATGTACCCCATCTGATCTTTCGCTCGATGTATCCGTATCGGGCCTAGTACTATCGCTGACACTAATTTGCAGACAGCTCTCTGACTTATTGCTGATATTAATTTCAGGCAGTGCTCTGAATATTGCTGATAGTAATTTGCAGACTGAGCACTGCCTTATTACTGATAGTAATTTCAGACTGCGCTATGTCTCATTGCTGATAGTAATTTCAGTGTGTGTTTTGTCCTATTGCTGGTAGTATTATCAGACTGTACTCTGTCTTATTGCTGGTAGTAATTTGCAGACAGTGCTCTGTCTTAATGCTGACAGTAATTTGCAGGCTGTGCTCTGTCTTATTGCTGACAGTAATTTGCAGGCTTGCTATGTCTTATTGCTGACAGTAATTTCAGACTGTGCTCTGTCTTCATGCTGATAGTAATTTCAGACTGTGCTGTCTCACATTGCTGATAGTAATTTGTACTGTGCTCTGTTTTATTGCTGATAGTAATTTCAGACTGTGCTGTCTCACATTACTTATAGTAATTTGTAACTGTGCTCTGTTTTATTCCTGATGGTAATTTCAGATTGTGTCTGTGTCTTATTGCTGATAGTAATTTCAGACTGTGCTGTGTTTCATTGCTGATACTACTTTCAGGCTGTATTCTGTCTGATTTCTGATAGTAATTTCAGACTGCGATGTCTCACATTGCTGATCGTAATTTGTAGGCTGTGCTCTGGTTTATTGCTGATATTAATTTCAGACTATGCTGTGTTTTATTGCTGATAGTAAGTTCAGGCTGTACTCTGTAGCATTGCCGATAGTAATTTATGATTGTGCTCTGCCTTATTGCTGATTGTAATTTCAGACTGTGCTCTGTCTTATTGCTGATTGTAATTTCAGACTGTGCTCTGTCTTATTGTGGATGGTAATTTCAGACTGTGCTTTGTCTTATTGCTGATAGTAATTTCAGACTGTGCACTCTCTTATTGCTAATTGTAATTTTAGACTGTGCTCTGTCTTATAACTGATAGTAAGTTCAGACTGTGCTCTGTCTTATTGTGGATGGTAATTTCAGACTGTGCTTTGTCTTATTGCTGATAGTAATTTCAGACTGTGCACTCTCTTATTGCTAATTGTAATTTCAGATTGTGCTCTGTCTTATAACTGATAGTAAGTTCAGACTGTGCTCTGTCTTATTGCTGAAAGTAAATTCCAACTGTGCTCTGTCTTATTGTTGATTGTGATTTCAGACTGTGCTCTATTATAGCTGATACTAATACCAGACTATGCTCTCTCTGATTCCTAATTGTACTTTCAGACTGTGCTCTTTCTTATTGATGATTGCAATTTGCAGACTGTAATCTGTCTTGTTGCTGTTGGTAATTTCAGACTGTATTCTGCCTTATTGCTGATAGTAATTTCAGACTGTTCTCTGTCTTATTGCTGATAGTAATTGCAGACTGTGCTCTGTCTTATTGCTAATAGTAATTTTAGACTGTGCTCTGTCTTCTTAATCATGCTAATTTCAGACTGTACTGTGTGTCATTGCTGATAGTGATTTGCAGACTGCACTCTGTCTCATTGCTGATTGTAATTTCATGCCATGCTCTGTCTTGTTGCTGACTGTAATTTACAGACTGTGCTTTGTCTTATTGCTGACAGTAATTTGCAGTCTGTGCTCTGTGTTGTTGCTGATAGTAATTTCAGACTGTGCTCAGTCTTCTTGGTCATACTAATTTCAGACTACGCTCTGTTTTATTGCTGACCGTAATTTGCAGACTGTGCTCCATCTTATTGCTGATAGTGATTTGCAGACTTTCCTATGTCCTATTGCTGTTAGTAATTTTCAGACTGTATTCTGTCTTATTGCTGATAGTGATTTCAGACTGTGCTCTGTCTTATTGCTAATAGTGATTTCCGACTGTACTTTGTCTTTTGCTGATAGTAATTTCAGGCTGCGTGCTGTCTGATTGCTGATAGTAATTTCAGACTGTGCTCTGAATTATTGCTGATACAGATTTCTGACTGTATTCTGTCTTATTGCTGATAGTAATGCCAGACTGTGCTCTGTCTTATTGCTGATAGTAATTCCAGATTGTGCTCTGTGTTATTGCTCATAGTAATTTCAGACTGTGCTCTGTCTTATTGCTGACGGTACTTGCAGTCTGTGCTCTGTCTTAATGCTGTTAGTAATTTCAGACTGTGCTCTGTCTTATTGCTCATAGTGATTTAATACCGTGCTCTATCTTATTGCTGATTGTAATTTCAGAATACTCAGTCTTATTGCTGATAGCAATTTCAGATGTGCTGTGTGTTACTTCTGGTAGTATTTCAGACAGTGCAGTGTCTTATTGCTGATAGTATTTTGCAGACTGTTCTCTGTCTCCTTGGTGATGGAAATTTGCATACTGCGCTCTGTCTCATTGCTCATGGCAATTTCATGCTGTGGTCTCTCTTATCGCTCATGGTAATTTCAGACTGTGCTGTGTCTTATTGCTGATAGTAATTAGAATTGTAGGGGCAGGGGAAACAGATTGTTGCGAGCTTCTGTTGACCTCGGGCAGGAGTTTTTGGTTTTGGGGCGAATGTGGCTGGAAAATCCCGCCCCCTCCTGTGCATTTCCTCCATTTTCCTCTGTCTTGTTGCTGATAGTAATTTGCAAGTTGTGCTCTGTCTTATTGCTGATTGTAATTTTAGATTGTGCTGTGACTTATTGCTGACTGCAATTTGCAGAGTGTGTTTTGTCTTATTGCTGACAATAATTTGCAGTCTGTGCTCTGTGTTATTGCTCATAGTAATTTCAGACTGTGGTCTGTGTTATTGCTTATAGTAATTTCAGACTGTGGTCTGTGTTATTGCTTATAGTAATTTCAGACTGTGGTCTGTGTTATTGCTTATAGTAATTTCAGACTGTGATCTGTCTTATTGCTGATTGTAGTTTCAGACTGTACTCTGTCTATTTGCTGATTGTAATTTCAGATTTGCTGTGTCTTACTGTTGGTAGTATTTCAGCAGTGCTCTGTCTTATTGCTGATAGAAATTTGCAGATTGCACTCTGTCTTATTGCTGATAGTAATTTCGGACTGTCCCTTTTACTGTCCCCTTTTACTGTCCCTTCCCTCACAGTTCCAACCCCCCTCACTGTCCCCCTTCTCCTTCACTGCCCCCATGTCCCCTCACTGCTCCCACCTCCCCTCATCATTTCCGCTCCTCACTATCCCACCTTCCCTCATTGCCTGTACCTTCCCTCACTGCCCCTACCTTCCCTCACCGTTCCACCCCCCTCGATGCCCCACCTTCCTTTACTGTCTCCATCCTCCATCACTGGCCCACCCTTTCTCACTGTCCCCACCCTCCTTCATTATCCTCCCTCACTGGCTGCACTTGATTTATCCTCATGCATCTCCCCTATTGTCCCACCCCACCTCACACCCCACCTTTTCTTACCTCCTCCCCTGCCCCCCCCACCACACTCCCCAATAAGTCCCCCTCATCCTCCACTCTTGCCCTACCATCCCTGACCTCACCTTTCTCCCGCTCGTCACCCTGTTCTACTCCTTGTCTTTGTCTGAAACCCACTCAGCACACATCCCTCCTCGATATGGTGCCCATCCTCGCACTCCTCCATCAGGCCTTCTGCACCTTGATATCCACCCATCCCTGCCACCTGGCTATCCAACTTAACACTTGGTCAATTACCTTCCTCCTGCCTCATGCTAGTCACTTCCCCTCAGCCATTTCCATCAGCCTGTCAACTCAGTCGATGTCCTAATACCCTCTTCATTCCCGCCTCTCCTTCCCCTTGTACCCATCTTCTCCTGCCCCTCATCCCTCTCTCTCTCTCTCTCTCTCCCGCTCATTCCCTTTTCTGTCCCCTCATCCCCCTCCCCTTTATCCCCCTCTCTCATCCCCTCATTCCCGTCTCTCTCTCCCCTCTCCATCCTCCCTCTCCTCCACCTCAACTCTGTCTCTGTCTCCCCATTGCACCCGTCTTTCTCCTCACCCCCTCTCTCCTCCTCATCCACCTTTCTGTCCCCTCATTCCCCCCTCCTCCACTTCACCCCCTCTCTCTCACTGCCTCACTCCCTCTCTCTCTCCCCTCTCTGTCCCCACTCTCCTCCACCTCATCTCCCTCTGTCTCTCCTTTGCGCCCATCTTTCTCCTCACCCCCTCACCCCCTCTCCGTCCCCCTCATCGCCCTCTTTCTCCTCTCCATATTCCTACTCTCTCCTCCACCTCATCCCCCTCTCTGTCTCCTCCATCTCATCCCCCTCTCTCCTTCTCCTCTCCTCTCATCCCCCCTCTTCTCCCCTCACCCCCTCTCTCCCTCCCTCATCCCCCTCTCTCCCTCTCCTCCACCTCATCCCCTCTCTGTCTCCTCCACCTCATCCCCCTCTCTCCTTTTCCCTCCTCTCATTCCCCTCTTCTCCCTCTCATCCCCCTCTCTCTCCATTTCATCCCCCTCACTCTCCGCCTCATCCCCTTTTTCTCCCCTTCATCCACTTCTCTCTTCTCCCCCTCACCCCCTCTCTCCCTCCCTCATCCCCCTCTCTCCCTCTCCTCTGCCTCATCCCCCTCTCTCCCCTCATTCCTCTCTTTCTCCCCCCCATGCCCCCTCTCTCTTCTGCCTCATCCCCCTCTTCTCCCCTTCATCCCTTTCCTCCTCCTCTCCCTCATTTCCCTCTCTCTCCCCTCACTCTCCTCTCTCCTTCCCCCACATCCACTCTCTCTCTCCCCCACATCCACCCTCTCTCCCCCCCATCCCCCTCTCTCTTCCCTTCATTCCCCTCTATCTCCTCTTCGTCCACCTCTCTCTGTCCTCCTCAGCCCCCTCTTTTCTCCCTCATTCCTCTCTCCCCTCCCCTTTCATCCCCCTCTTTGTTCCCCTTCATCTCCTTCTCTTACTTCCACCTCATTTGCCCCTACTCATCCTCATCTCTCTCCTCCCCTTTGCATTTTCTCTCGATTCCCCCCATGCCTGTTTTTTCCGTCCCAGACCGGTTGCTCTACCTTGCCTCCCCCTCCCCCTTGCCTTCTTCCCCTTCGCTCTCTTCCCCTCGCCCTCTCTCCCCCCCCCCCCCCCCCCTTGCCCTCTCTCCCTTGCCCTCTTCCCCTCGCCCTCTTCCCCTTGCCCTCTTCCTCTTTGCCATCTTCCCCCTTGCTCAGTTCCCCTCACCTTCTTCCTCCTCGCCCTCTCCCTCTCACCTTCTTTCTCTTCGCCCTCTCCCTCCTCACCCTCTGCCCCTCGCCATCTTCCTCTCGCTCTCTCCCCTTCACTCTCTTCCTCCTTGCCCTCTTTCTCCTTCACCCTCTTTTCCCTTGCCCTCTCTCCCCTCACCCTCTCCCCTCGCCCTCTCCCCTTGCATCTTCCTCCTCGCCCTCTTCTCCCTCACCCTCTCCCCTCGCCTTCTGCCTTCTCGCCCTCTCTCCCCTCACCCTCTCCCCTCGCCCTCTTCCCCATTGCCTCTTCCTCCTCGCCCTCTCTCCCCTTACCCTCTCCCTCTTCCTCTTCGCCTTCTCCCTCCTCCCCCTCTCACTTGCCCTCTCTCCCTCGCCATCTTCCTCTCGCTCTCTTCCCTTCACCCTCTTCCTCCTTGCCCTCTTTCCCTTTGCCCTCTTCCCCTTCACCCTGTTCCCCTTCACCCTCTCTTCCTCGCCCTCTCTCCCCTCACCCTCCCCCCCTTGCCCTCTTCCCCCTTGCCCTCTTCCCCCTCGCCCTCTTCTCCTTGCCCTCTCTCCCTTTCCCCCTACCCCCTCGCCGTCTTCCCCCTCACGTCCTCTGCTCACCCTCTCCTCCTCGCTCTCTTCTTGCCCTCTTCCCCCTCGCCCTCTTCCCCTCGCCCTCTCCTCCTCACCCTCTCCTCCTCACCCTCTCCTCCCTCTCCCTGCTCTCCCTCGTCCGCCTTCTTCCCTCCCGTTGCCCAATTCCCCCTTGCCTTCTCCCCCTCGCCCTCACCTACCTCGTCCTCTCCCCCTCGTCATTTCCCCCTTTCCTCTTCCCCCTTGCCCTCTTCCCCTTGCTCCCTCCCCGTTGCCCACTCCTTCTTGCCTTCTCCTCCTCACGCTCACCTACCTCATCCTCTCCCCCTCGCCTTCTCCCCCTCGTCCTTACCTCCTCACTCTCTACCCCCTTGCCCTTTCCCCCACACCCTCTTCCCCCTTGTCCTCTTTCCCCTTGCCCTCTTCCCCTTGCCCTCTCTTCCTTGCCCTCTCCCTCTCGCTCTCTCCCCTCTCGCTCTCTCCTTATTCTCTTCACCCTCGCCATCTTCCCCCTTGCCTTCTTCCCTCTTGACCTCTCCCCCTCACCCTCTCTACCATCATCCTCTTCACCCTCATCACCTTCACCCTCTGCCCTTGCTCTCTCCCCCTCACCCTCTCCCCCTCGCCCTCTCCCCTCACCCTCTCCCCCCTTCGCCCTCGCCCTCTCCCGCCTTGCCCTCTTCGCTCCTTGCGCCCTCCCCCTTACCCTCTCCCCCTTGCCCTCTTCCTCCTCACCCTCTCCACCCTCGCCCTCTTCACCCTCACCCTCTCTCCCTTGCCCTTTCCCTTCACCCTCTTTTCCTCTTGCCCTCTCCCTCCTCACCCTCTCCCCTCGCCGCTCCCCCCTCGCCCTTTCCCCCCTTGCGCTCTCCCCCCCTCGCCCTGTCCCCCTTGCTCTGTCTCCCCCTCGCCCTTGCCCCCTCGCCTTCTCCCTCCTCACCCTCTTCACTCTCGCCCTCTGTCCCCTTGCCCTCTCCTCTCTTTGCCTTCTCCGTGCTTGGTCTAATACTGCACACTCTATTCTGAGATCGCACTAAGATTCTATATAGCCTCATCATTATCTCTCAAGAGGTTAATTTTTACAGCCTTATCAACTTGAGGTGCTACAATGAATGTTCTGTGAGTCTGTACCATCTCATCACTTTTCTGACTCTGAGTTTTTATTCTTGCTTTTATTTATCTTAGTTCTCTTGTTTCACTTCTTTATATTATTTTGGGATGGATTGTTTAGGAATGGGAAGGTGATGGGAATTGCTTTATGCAATAACTGCAAGCTCTCTAATAATTAGGAATTCATCATTGGTATTAAGATAACGTTCTACAAACCAAAATGCTGGAAATAAATAACCTGAAAATAGGAAAAAAAAAGTTATTTTGGAAGTAGATCCCTCACGAATACTGGATTACAAATATTAACCTGCCTTTATTATTCTTTGGAGGAACTAGCTGTGTTTTTACAGTAATTACTGTTTATAGCAGATATCTGACACGTACAGTTCTCTTTTACTTTCCATCCTAATGACTGTACTGCGGCAGTGGTGACATCAGAAACATTTCTGGACTGGGAGTTGATTAACAATCTCTCCTTGTTACAGTTCTGGGAGACATGCCATTGAGCATGTTGCTTCAGCATTGCTGCAGCATAAATGTTTTTATTCTTGTTCTAGAATTATACAAAGAGACCATTTGGCACATCTATCTAAAGATTAGTCCCACTTCCCTGGCCTTTTCAGCCCTGAAACTTTTCATTTGTTAGATTATTCCCTTTTGAAAGTTACTATTGAGACGCTTTCATCACATCTTTCGAGCAGATCATCAGAACTCAAGAACAAGGAAAAATACCTCTCCTCTCAGTCTCTGCCAATTCTTTGATCTATCTCTTTGGTTACTGACCCACCTGTCAGTGGAATAGAAACAAATTGTTGGAAAAAAAAACTCAGCAGGTCTGCTAGCATCTGTGAAGGGAGAAACAGACTTAATGCTTCAAGTTCAATTGATGGGTGGCACAGTGGTTAGCACTGCCACCTCAGTACCTGGGACCCAGGTTTGATTCCTGGCTTGGGTCAATGTTTATGTGGAGTTTGTACATTCTCCCTGTGTCTGCATGGGTTCCTGCAGGTACTCCAGTTTTCTTTCACAGTCCAAAGATGTGCAGGTTAGATGCATTGGCCATGCTAAAATTACCCCTTAGTGTCAGGGGGACTAACTAGGGTTATGGGGATAAGGTCTAGGTAGATTGTGGTCAGTGCAGACTCCATGGGCCAAATGGCCTCCTTCTACACGATAGCATTCTATCTATGATTTTTCTTTGGAACTGCCAATGAACACTGATCCTCAGTGTCCAGCCTGTCAAATTTCTTGTATACTGCAATCTTGAAAGATATGCTGAGAGAATGAGATGACAGAAGGAACGGACAGGGAACTTTGGTGATCGCAATCCGTGTCAGACACAGGATTTACACATGTGCACTGACCAGTTATAGCCAAGTTAATATATTGCCTCCAGTCCCCTGAACCCTTTTCTGATAACCTTTCTGAGTACACTGTCAAATGCTTTTTATATATACATCTGCTGGTTCCTCTTTAATTACATCCTCTAAAACGCTAATAATAATATTGTCGGACACAATATAATAGATGTTGGCTCTGCCTACTCATATTACGATTTTCCAGTTGCCTTGTCAACACATCCTTAATAATAGATTCCAGAAATGTTTCTGATGACTGAAACGTTTCCTGTTTTCTCTCTCCCTTCTTCTTCTAATAGCAGTTTTACGTATATTTGCTGACTTTTCAGGCCTCTGAGACAGTTCTAAAATCAAGGGAATTTTGAAATGTCAGGAGCAATGCATCCACTGTGTATGTGCCCATCTTTTATGGAATGTTTTATTGAACTTGGGGATTAGGCCATCAGTTTTAGGGAATTTGTTGGTCTTAGTTCCATTAATTTATCTGGTACTTTTCTCCAAGTGATATGAATTATTTTAAGTTTCTCACTTCCATTTTCAGTCAGTGATGACAGTGAAAATTTAGTGGTGAGTTTATCGGAGACAGGGCTGGAATTTTACCAGCATGCTCCCTTGGCCTCGGGCAGGATTGTACAGCCTTGGGTAGATGTACCGGTAAAATTCCATCCTGGATGTCAGATAGAAGTTTGACTGTACCAAGGTGGTTAATGGAGAATTAGAGCCAGGTTCATCAATGTTTACACAGAGCCTAGAATCTCTATCAGGAGTGGGTCACTCAGGGTCATCATGTAAATGAAGAGTTGAAGGGCCAATGGTGGATTCTTAGATAGCTCCATAGAGATTAACATGAGACAGAAAGAGAAATGGATGGTTAAAAGATTCTTAATTGCATGACATGTCTGAGAACCTACTTAATAAAAGCTAAAACACTCCCATCAATGGAATGACCAGGAGTGCTGTAGTGGGATAAAGAACAAATGTAGCTCCCCCAACAAAGAAACTACTTTTAACCAATGAAACTGAAAGTAACCATTGTAAATCAATGTGAGTTTTCCTGCCAGAAACTCTGTCCATGGAGCATCAACTTGTGCAAAAAAACAAATGAAATCTGAAATATGCCAATTTGTAGCTGTTACAGTTTGTTTTTGGCTTCACAATAAGCTGTGGCACTTCTTAGTGTTTTTGCTTTTTGTCAGGGACTGGGTTTATCCCAGCAACTGTACCATCAGTAAAAATCTCTCCTCAAGTTACAGGGCTTACAGCTGTAATTAAATAACATTCATGACAGATAGATCTGGGTAAACATTAAGACCAGCCAAATCATCGATGAAAACAGATCCCGAGGTTGGTTGTGGAATGCTTATCAAAGAATCATAGAACCCTGCAATGCAGAAAGAGGCCTTTCAGCCCATTAAGCCTGCACCAAACACAATCCCATCCAGGCCCTACATATTTACCCAGTAATCCCTCTAATATGGAGTAATTCTCGTTGATTGTCCCTCCTCATCTTAGTGGAATGCTGCTGATGAGGAGGAATTTCTTCAACCAGAGGGTAGTGAATCTATGGAATTTATTGCCACAATAGGCTCTGAAAGCCAGTCACTGGTATATCTGTGACTGAGATAGATAGGTTCTTGATTGGTAAGGGGATCAAAGGTTACAGGGAAGAGATGGGAGAATGGGGTTCAGAAACTTATTGGCCATGATTAAATGGCAGAGCAGATTCGATGAACTGAACGGCCTAATTCTGTTTCTATATCTTCTGGTCTTGCTGAAATCTCGCCCCATCACTTTGTGGCACAGCCATAGCCAACCTTTTTTTCTCAATTAATTTCTACGTTTTCATCAGGGCTTCTCCGTGCCATGCAGCAAAAAACTGAACAGGTACGATAATGCCACCTGTGGCAATGTCGGGAGAAGAGGGATGAGATTTTATTTGTACAAGTGCAGGTGAAGATGAGATTTTAATTTTTCAAATGATTCATGTCAGATGGTGCTTGCTGCATTGTTTGTGTTTTGTGTGTGTGTGTGCGCAAAGCGATTTTATATGCTGCTAATTTGCAGACATTTTATATAGTTCAGCCAATCCACTGTCCCATTGGAGCCATCATCCACCTGAAGGAAAATCCATTAACCCATACAGATGTACTCTGTGACAGAAGCAAAATGTATGTAGCATTTTTTATCTTGGCTTAATAACGGGAACAAAGAATTCAGTTTCAACATTTGCCATATTATCAACCAGTTTACATAGCTAAATTTCTCCTTGAGTCACCTGAATGGAATATCACACAGTTCCTATCCTGTATATTTTCCATTATATTATGACTATAGAGTTGAATTGGGAGGGAATAATTGGTGCTTTTATCAGAGTGTGTGTTGAAAATGAGAAGCCTTGCCTGCTGACTGAATTATGTGAAAATACCAGCATGCTGCCTGGAATTTTTCCTGATAATGAGTTCTTGGAAAAGTGACAATTCTTTATGTATACTGGCTGGTGTGAAAACTATTTTTCCACATATCAACAGATAGTATACCAACAGACCGTATACCGACACACTGTATAGCAATAGATCGTATAGCGACAGACTGTATACCAACAGACAAACTGCAGCATTAATTTTTCAGTCAATTTGGTGACGACTTATCTTTGGGCCAGAAGTTTAAATTGAGTTCCCTGCCAAGCGTTTGAACCCCCAGTCTATACTAACTATACTGAGGAGATGTAGAAGGTGCTGTCCTGTCTGCCTGCCTCCTCCAGCATAAGAAATGGTGCTAAAGATCCCAAATCATAATTTAAAGAGGCACAGGGAAATCTGCTGATCTGGCCATTTCTCTCTCAATCAATACAACCAAAAAAACAGATAAGTTGATCATTCATTTCGAGTTTGCAGTGTGAAAATATTTGCTATATATCATTGTATGTAGAGTGCTTTGCGATGTGTTAATGTTTTTCTAAGAGAGCAAAGTGACATGATTGGAATATTTTGGGATGTATGTTGGCTAATTTAATACTTCATAATCTGTTTTATAGATTTTTGATAATGGCACCTTTGATCAGGTTTAGTTTGTGAAATAATGGGCCTTTAAGACTAAAATGAGAAGTTGCACTCTCAATTTTGGTCAGGATTTAATATCACCTGTTAAAATTTATAATAGCTATTAGTTAATGACAGCAGAATAATTCGGTTTGTTTGATTAGATGAGATTATTTATGTCCTGCGGAATTCCACCAAAACAAACTTGATGGTCTTTTTTGTGAGTTATTTGGTGAACTGTATTGGTGGAAGTACCAGGTCTGTCTCCCAAGCTTAATGCAGCCCCAATTTCTGTTACTGGGTCTCTTTTATTTTCCATATTTATATATATTTGAAATAAGTTATATACTATTTTTATACAGAGTGAGGCTTTCCTTAAATTACATAATAGGTATTTTATTTTTATTAAAGATTAGTGCCTGTGTACATGTTGTAACGTTTTTGTCTCTTTTTATGCTCCATTTATTATTGTCTGATTAATCATTTTAATAAATTATTCTTAAACAAGTATCTTTTCTTATTTCCAAGTGTGATTACTATTCTGAACTGAATTAGCACCTGGCAACAGGATACTGCAGGATATTACAGAAGCTCTTGGTATCCCAGGATTAGGATAATTTACCAGGGGTTCAGTCCTGATATTTACCTGGTGAAACCTGCTGGAGATTTGCCCAATTCATAGTCCATGAAGATTGAGCTTGGCCATTGTGCACTTTTATGATGGAATAATAATTTTTTGGCATTCATTTTCTAGATATATAATAATCAGTTTGAGTAAGGTGTGAGAGGACACCTGACATCCCCTCATAGGAGTTAAAATGTGAGGAATATTTCTTAGATTCTCTGTAAGTCACAATGTTAAGTGTAAGTATAGGTACTTGTGGTCATTAAACATGAGGAAATTGGAAAATGTTTAAAATATGGAATTATATAAATTATTATACATTCAACAAAGTTTCATCAGTTCCTTTTGAAAAAGAATTTGGATGTTTGCTTGAAAAAAAGCAATAATCAAAGATATGAGAAATGAACACAAGCCCGGAAGTTACAGCACAGAAAGAGACGACTGAGTTTATGAAATACGGTCTGGTACTTTTGACCACATGCTACCTACCCTGATACTTCACATCCTCTAATTATTTTTATCAATATTCTCCTCAGTAACATCTTTCCAGTAAGTATTTTATCTGCTATCTTATAAAGGTTTTTTTTTGAAACTCCACATCCACCTCATTTCCTCTACACACTGTCACTGTGATACACTCAGATAACTTGTATAGAGGCTAAGCATGCACTGGCACACAGTTGATGCTTGAGTTCTGTAATTTTGTACAATAATATTCTATCATTTCCAGCGTAGCACCATAGAATTGCCAGACCTCTGTCCCGACAAAGTAAATGTCATTAGTCACCAATCCTTAGTGTTTTCAAATACTACTCCAATGACCCACTTCTGGGACTCCGTTTAAAATGGTTTTGATAATCTTTTCGGTATGATATTGGCATTATTATGAGGAAGACATTTTTTTGGCTTAGTTTTGCACTGACCAGATGGAAGTAAATCTAATGAAAGTTAACAACTTGAAACAACTCTGATCCTCTCTCCACAGATGCTGCCAGACCAGCTAAGTATTTTCTGTAGTATCTTGCTTTTTGTGTTGAAAATTAATAATTATTACTCTTTCCATTGGGTCCCAAAAGATAAATGAGTTTGCTTTGCCTCTGTTTATAATTTCAGGGGAAGAATGCATGGTAACCTTGCCTCTAATGAATACTTGGCAGGCTGCTCCAACCAACTCCCTCTCACTAGACTGCTGTTAATCATCACTTCAGTAGGATTAGAGGGAAGGTAATTCTATCAGTCAGAAAAGCTTTATGTTACCATTGCCAGTAAAAAGTGTGACAATATCTTGTTCAGTAAGTCAAGATGTAGTCAGTGCCTGAATGAACCATTGTTTCATTCACTGCATTAACAGCAAGTATAAATAGGAAATGTAATTCCATATGCCCTAAAAATATCAAATAAAGATAGATTCCTTTATATTTTGAGTTCAGCTTTCCATTGTCACTTGTTACAGTTCTCTTTAAGTCAGATTGAAGAATGGGTATTATATCCTAATTTTTCCTGATACTGACTAAGTGGGTTTTTTTATATGTGACATGATCTTGTTTTAAACAAATAACTCTATGCATTGCTCTCCTCCTTTCCACATTCGGTGTCTGGCAATCAACTTCTGCAGCAGAAAACTTCTGCAGTGGAGATCCAAAATCTAAAAGTGTAAGATTGGAATCCTTACAATTAATTTGTAGCTGTAATCCAGCAGCATATTTGAAAATAATATTTTTCTGGAATTCGTTGTCTTTTGAGGTTTTCACAATGTGCTGAGGCCAGGGAAATACCCCGCACTTGGCCATACTCACTAAGTGATCTGGAGAGCAAATTCTGTCTGCTATCTAAAAAATTAACATTGAAATACAAGAATTAAAAAACAACACTTACTCTGTGCACTAATTATTGGAATTTATCACTTCTCTTTGAAATCAAACTAAATATGCAATCTGGCGACGTGGGCTCGTTGGGCCGAAGGTCTATTTCCCGGGCTGTTTTGTTCTTTTTGTTCTTTTTTTGTTCTTTTTAATTGAACATGTCAGGTTTTAGTTTTAGATACATAATATAGATAAATAAACATTTCATAATATTGTCCTTGATATAAAATAAAGACAACATTTGCTGTTACTCTAACCATAGACTTTAAACTGTAGCCTCAGTCTCCACTAAGATTTTCGTATTTGCTTTTGGGAAGTGACAAGGTAAGGCGTTGAGAAAGTGAGCATTTATTGCCCATTCTTAACTGTCCTTGAGAAGATAATGGTGGACCGGCTTCTTGAACTGCCATTTATGTGGTGTAAGTACACCAACAGTACTTTGTTACTGATGCAATTGTACTGGTATAATTGTTGGTATGAGCAATTTGCAATTTTATTTGCTTGTACAAAATACCCATTATACTTATCATCAGAACTCCTTATTCACTCTCCCCATTGAAAGGAGCTTGGATATTAATGCACCTCCCATTTCTCTTGCAGGCACAAGCCACTTGAAACTGCTCAGTAAATATTTTTTCCCTTTTCTTTTCACTTTGGAGATTGTTGACTTGATTTTTTTTCCAAATGGTCCCAGCCTGGCCGTTACCACCTGCCACACTGTGGCCACATGTATAACAGGTTTTCTCCAATGGAAATTTGTGAAAATGCAATAAAAAACTCTTATTAGTAACAACATTGTACTGCAAAGAAAACTACTTAAATAATCTCTACTTACCTACTTTCATATTGCCATTTGTTTTGCTATTTATTTGTAAATGATATTTGATATATCACCTACATTTGCATTACATAATCTATTTATTCTTACATAAAGTAAAAACTATACTGCAGTATCACAGTAATTATTATTCAAATTATGTGAGAGAGAATTTTGAGTCATTTTTGCTCAACATGTGTCCAATTTAAGACCCTAGGGTAAAGATGCTTTGATAAATTCAACTTTGATCTTGCAAGTTGGCCATTTTTGTCTTGTCAGTTGCAGCTACTGAAGTGCTCAACTTCAGTTTTTTATAATCCTTTTATCTTTTCCCAAGTCTGACAGAAGCATTGAGTGAGACTAGCAGCTGCTTGGTGCTTTTTATTTAGACTCCTCTCTCTCTCTCTCAGTTATTGACTTCATGCAAAGCTGGCAGAAACAGACAGCACTGTCCTCAATTCCTAATCCCGACTCACTCTCTGAGGGAATTCAAAACTTCTGTTGAGATGTGAAACCAATGCCCAGCTGTGTTGTCACGATGATAAAAGATATGAGATCTTCTGGCCAATATTCATCCCTCAATCCACATCACTAAAACAACCAACCTGGTCATTTATTTCCTTGCTGCT
The DNA here is from genome assembly GCA_024679065.1 of Sphyrna mokarran. Classification (NCBI taxonomy): domain Eukaryota; kingdom Metazoa; phylum Chordata; class Chondrichthyes; order Carcharhiniformes; family Carcharhinidae; genus Sphyrna; species Sphyrna mokarran. The sequence goes on from JAGIQG010000005.1 coordinate 11,083,792, forward strand.
TGTGGGACTGTGCTGTGCACAAATTGGTTGTCCTATTCCCTTACAAAATGATGATTACATTTCAATAATAATTCATTGGCTGTGAAGCACATTGAGACCTGCTGAGATTGCGAAAGGCATAATATAAATGCAGATTGTCCTCTTGTTCAGGAAGACAAGAATGAAAATGCCACATGTTCCAACAGCAAAGTTTCTAAATTCAGCCTCTGTTCTTGTGTCCAGGCACCACCTAGCAAAATAATTGAACTACATCAGGTTTGTGGAGAAAGTCAACACCTGATCCTAAATGTGGAATGAAGCAGGAAACATTACAGAAACTCAGGTTCTATCATTTCTAAAGAGGGAGGGCTGAAATATCTAAAATATTAACTGGTATCAATATGGCAAACTAAGAATGCCATTCAGAGTAGTAAAAATGAGCTTAAATGTATTTAGTGAAAAGTAAATTTGGAGCAACTGTAGTGGAGAATTTCTTTATTCAGTCAGGAATATTTGGAATAGACTTCTGGATAATTAGAGAGTGTGTAGAGAGATACTGTGGTACTGGCCACGAGAAAGACAAACTTGTGTGCTTAATGTTCTTTTCTGATATCTGAATGTTTTCAGTGTTCTTGCATTTAGACCCATACCTTTGAATATATTATCTCTCACAACAGACATTTCACAAGCAATGAAGTGGTCACATACACCATTTATGTGGTGTAAGTACACCAACAGTACTTTGTTACTGATGCAATTGTACTGGTATAATTGTTGGTATGAGCAATTTGCAATTTTATTTGCTTGTACAAAATACCCATTATACTTATCATCAGAACTCCTTATTCACTCTCCCCATTGAAAGGAGCTTGGATATTAATGCACCTCCCATTTCTCTTGCAGGCACAAGCCACTTGAAACTGCTCAGTAAATATTTTTTCCCTTTTCTTTTCACTTTGGAGATTGTTGACTTGATTTTTTTTCCAAATGGTCCCAGCCTGGCCGTTACCACCTGCCACACTGTGGCCACATGTATAACAGGTTTTCTCCAATGGAAATTTGTGAAAATGCAATAAAAAACTCTTATTAGTAACAACATTGACAATCTGTCAGTTATAGCCCAAGGTGTAAACTCATAGTCACAGTCCAAGGTGTAAATTCTAAAACATGGTTTATGGTTTTTATTCTTTCACGGGATCTGTAATTTACAGGCTAGGCCAGCATTTATTGCCCATAATTGCCTTTGAGATAATGATGGTGAGTCACTTTCCTCAAGCGTTGTGGGTCATATGGTGCACGTAGACACACGCTGCTTAACGGAAGTGAATTCCAGGATTTTGACACAGTGACAGCAAAAGATCAGCGATATATTTCCGAGTCAGAATGATGTGTGGCATGGAGAGGAACTTGCACATTATGGTGTCCTTATCCTTCCTGTGGAGGTTATGGGCTTAAAAGGTGCTGTTGAAAGAGCCTCGGTCAGTTACAGCAGTGCATCCTGTAGATGGTGCACACTGCTGATACTGTGGACAGAATTTTCCCATGCCACTGCCATGGAAATCATAGTGGACATGGCGGGAGCGTGGACCATGCAAAGGCCCATTGACTTCAGGCGGAAAATTCACGCTGTGCGTTGGGCTGTGAATTAAGAGGGTCACATTGTTCTGGATGTGTTAAGCTTCTTGCACTCAGCCAGATGTCGCAACAATAGCAAATGTTACTTGCTAAGAAAGCCCAATCCCACAGGACAACTTGTCTCTGATCATAAACCTTTCTCTGCATTTTGAAAATAAGGAGGAAGAGCCCAAAAGCACAGAACTCCAGGAACAGTTTTGATTTTAAAAATTAAGAGATTTATTAACAAAAATGAAGCACATAAGATTACGGTTACACAATTAAAACAGTCCTACAGAACAACCCAACCACCCCCCTCTCCCTACAAAAAACAACCACTTGGTCAAAGCACAAGAGTAAACTAGCTTCTTGATAATAACTCCTTTATAGGTTTTGACTCTAAAAATCCAGTAATACCTCAGAGTGTTTTAATAAAGGTCCACACAGTTCATCAAAAACTTCCACTTAGGTGTGGAAATTCATGGAGAAGGTTCAGAAACAAACTGTTTTCTGAAAATCAGAGACTTCTGACTTGGAATTGGATAGCTGCTTCAAATTCCTCACTGTCACAGCTTCTCCCCGAACATTTCTGGTCTCCAGAATATCCTCCAGACCACCACAGCTCAGCTAAACATCTTTCCTTAAATAACTACTTCCTCCTCCAACTCAAGTTCTGTCCTCCTCTTACAAACGTATGAGCCAAGGATCAGGAATCTGCCATTCAGTCCCTTGAGCCTGATCTGCCATTTAATAATATCATGGCTGATCTGATAGTAACCTCAAATTTTGATTCCTGCCCATTCCTGATAACCTAATACCCCCTTGATTGAATCGATCCACCCCTGCCTTAAAAATATTCAAAGACTCTCCTTCCCCCACCTTTTCAGGAAGAGTCCTAAAAACTCATAACCATTCCAGTGAAAACAAATTTCCTCATCTCTGTTTTAAATGGGTGACCCCTTATTTTGAAACAGTGAACCTTAATTCTAGAGTCTGAACTCAACTTCTCATTTCATGTTTTCATTTGATTTATTATTGTCCTAAGTACTAATATACAGTGAAAAGTATAATTTCTTGTGCACTATATAGACACATAGATAGCTTGCAAGAAGTCACCACATTCTAGCATCACATTTTCTTTATTTCAGATCAATAAAATTTAATATACATTCCTCTGTTTACTTACCTATAAAACTTTATAAGTTGCAAAAGTTCCTTGTCACTTCTAAAATCTCCTTTGAAATTCAACAGCTGAAAAGCCATGTCCTTACTTATAATGCAAGTTTTAGATCTAATCAATGTACTTCTAAATCAAACCTCACCATTTGGTTTCGTGAAGGGTAGGTCATGCCTTACTAACCTCATTGAGTTTTTTGAGAAAGTGACCAGAGAGGTGGATGGGGGTAAGGCGGTTGATGTAGTATATATGGACTTTAGAAGGCTTTTGATAAGGTGGCCCATGGAAGACTTCTACAGAAAATGCAGATGTGTGGAATAGAGGGTGATTTAGCTAATTGGATTAGGAATTGTCTGGCAGATAGAAGACAGAGGGTGGTGGTTGATGGGAGATATTCATCGTGGAGTTCGGTGACGAGTGGTGTGCCTCAGGGTCTGTTTTGGGGCCCCTGCTGTTTGTAATTTTTATAAATGATCTGGATGAGGGTATTGAGGGATGGATCAGTAAATTTGCAGATGACACTAAAGTCGGTGGAGTGGTAGATAGTGAAGAGGGGTGTTATAGTTTGCAGAGAGACTTGGACAAGTTGCAGAGCTGGGCCGAGAGGTGGCAAATGGAGTTTAATGTGGGAAAGTGTGAGGTAATGCACTTTGGCAGGAACAATAAATGTGTAGAGTATAGGGCTAATGGTAGGGCTCTTAATAGTGTTGAGGAACAGAAGGATCTTGGTGTATGTGTCAATAGATCCCTGAAAGTAGGCAGTCAAGGGGATAAAGTTGTTAAGAAGGCTTATGGAGTCTTAGCTTTTATTGGTAGGGGGATTGAATTGAGGAGCCGCAGCATCATGTTGCAGCTGTACAAAACTCTAGTGCGGCCGCACTTGGAGTATTGTGTGCAGTTCTGGTCGCCACATTATAAGAAAGATGTGGAGGCATTGGAGAGGGTACAGAGGCGGTTTACCAGGATGTTGCCTGGTATGGAGGGCAGGTCCTATGAAGAGAGGTTGAAGGATTTGAGGTTGTTTTCGTTAGAAAGGAGGCGGCTAGGGGGGATCTTATTGAAGCATATAAGATAATTAGAGGTTTGGATAGGGTGGACAGTGATAGCCTTTTTCCTAGGATGGAGAAAGCTAGCACGAGGGGACACAGCTTTAAATTAAGGGTTATGAGTTATAGGACGGATATCAGAGGTAGGTTCTTTACTCAAAGAGTGATTAGGAGTGGAATGCCCTGCCTGCAGCTGTTGTAGATGCGCCAAGTTTGGTGGCGTTTAAGAGGTTAGTTGATAAGTATATGGAAGAGAAGGGAATGGTTTAGTTAGGAGGGGCATGCTTTTTATTTTGGTCGGCACAACATCGAAGGCCGAAGGGCCTGTTCTGTGCTGTATTGTTCTATGTTCTATGTTCTATGTTCTATAACTTCCCATCTTTACCCTTTCATCTCTCAGTTCTCATAGACAAGCTGTCTCTGATAGCCTTCCCTTGTTCAAGTAATTATGGAGACAGACATAGCTTTCTTTACAAAAACACCACAATAATCTCCAAAATATATTTTAAAAATAACACATATCCTCTCACAGACAAATTGAGAGTAATCTTTCACATTCTGACTTGTACCTTGTAGATGGTGGACAGAGTTTGGAGAATTAGGAGGTAAGTTACTCACCACAGAATTCCCAGCCTCTGACCTGCTGTTGCAGGAAACTGTAGACGAATTAGCTTAATGGCTGTTGTTAGGAAATTGTTAGAATCCATTACTAAGGAAGTAATAACAGGACATTTGGAAAGTCAAAATTCAATTCTTCAGTCCTCATAGTTTTATGAAGGATAAATCATGTTTGACTGATTTGCTAGAATTCTTTGAAGATGTAACAAAGTGGATAGTGGGTATCCTGTAGATGTAGTATATCAGGACTTCAGAATGGTGTTTGATAAGGTTCTGCAAAGAAGACTGATGCACAAGGTAAGATCACATGGTTAGGATAGATAAATGGCTGACTGATAGAAGGCAGAGAGTCTGGATAAATAGATCTCCTTCTGGTTGGCAAGATGTAACTAGTGGGGTGCCACAGGTTTCGGATAGATACTGGGATAGAAGGTACAATAGCTAAATTTGCAGATGACACTAAAATAGGTGGGATAGTAACTTGCAATCAAATTGGAATTGGAATCAAATGTTGACTGAAAGAATAGTGGTTGAACAATGATCCACCTTCAAAGAAAAAGTATTATAGGCAATATGAAAATATATTCCCTCTAAGGGAAAAGATAGGAAAATATATCCTGAGTTTCCTGGATGATGAATTGGAGGTAAATATGGAAAAGAAGATATGCATATACAACAGATTTCAGGTAGAAGATACAATAGAGAATCAGGATGAATATAACAGCAGGAAGGAAATGAAAAAAGCTAATAAGGAAAGCAAGGAGTGAGTATGAAAACAGACTGGTAGCTAACAATAAAGGAAAACCTAAGGTTGTCAGTGTAAATAATAAAAGGATGGTAAAAGAAAGATTGAGAATGAAAGCAGAGATATTAGAACATAGAACATTACAGCACAGAACAGGCCCTTCGGCCTTCGATGTTGCGCCGACCAATATAAAAAGCAATGCCCCTCCAAACTAAACCATTCGCTTCTCTTCCATATACTTATCAACTAACCTCTTAAACGCCACCAAACTTGGCGCGTCTACAACTGCTGCAGGCAGGGCATTCCAATATTGAATGAGTATTTTGTATATCCTTTTCAAGGAAGAAGATGCTATCCAGGCTAAAGAGTGAGAGACAATAACTGGTGCACTAGAAGAATTTACAATTGACAAATACAAGAAATTAAGGAAAGCCAGCGTAGATTCATTAAATTAAAATCATGTTTAATTAATTTGCTAGAATTTTTTTGAGGAGGTAACAGAGAAGGTAGATAAGGTAATACCATTGATGTAGTGTATATGGATTTTCAAAATTTTCACTGTATTTGATACAGTGCTCTATAATACGCTTGTGAGCAAAATTCTGGCTTGCAGAATAAAAGGGAAAGTAGGCAGTTGGATGAGAAATTGGTTGAGTGATAGGAAAGAGAGAGTCGTGATAAATAGTTGTTTTTCAAATTGGAGGAAGGTTTGCAGTGGAGTTTCCCAGGGGTCAACGTTGGGACCCTTAATCTTGCTCATAAATATTAATGCCTGGACTGTGGTGTTCAGAATATGGTTTCAAAACTTGCAGGTGATACAAAAATTTGAAACATTGTCAATGGCGATGAGGAGAGTCTTGAATATCAAAAGGATATTGACATGTGGGTGAACTGGGCTGACAACTGGCAGATGATGTTCAATACAGAGAAATGTGAAGTGATTTGATTTGATTATTCTCATAGGTACAAAGAACAAAGAGCAACACAGCACGGGAAACAGGCCCTTCAGCCCAATGAGCTCACGCCACCATCCTAACATCTTAATGACATATCCTTGACTTTAGGCTATGCCTATTGTTGAAGATTCCCATATAGGGACCAATATAGGGACAATTTGTTACCCAATCAGCCTAAGAGCACATTTTTGGGATGTGGGAGGAAACTGGAGCACCCGGAGGAAACCCACGCAACCACGGGAAGAACGCGCAAACTCCCGCAGAAACAGGCCCAAATCCATGTGTCAGCACAGCAACAGCGATAGTCTCTGAGCTGTCATGTTGCCCATCAGATGGTCCAGTTTAAGCATACACTGATGACGTGAAGCACTAGGCAACTCCTGAAGCAACCTCCAAGAGCAGCTCTTGCACGACATGCCGCATGCATGCCCCTTGTTGGTCAACAAGGTGGACCGAATTGCCTGCGGAAACAAATAAGATTTAATTAAACATGCAAAAAAAAAACTAAGACATTCCCGAGACGAAACTAAAAGATAGTCTACTACTATTTGGTCCTCCCGATATTCAAACAGTCCTGCTATATCCCTCTATCTGCAGACTGCTCATGTGGCTGTCCAAGAGACCCTTAAACAACCCTAGCGTGCCTGCTCCCACCCCCTTACTCGGCAGTGCATTCCACACCCCCACTACCCTTTGTGTGAAAAAATGCCCTCTAATATTCGTCTTATACATAGCCCCCCTCACCCTGAGCCCGTGACCCCTCGTTCTATCCATTTCTAATGGTGGAAAAAGCTTAACACCATTTACTCTATCTATACCCCTCATAATCTTATATACCTCCAAAAGATCCCCTCTCAGCCGACGTCTTTCAAGGGAAAACAGCCCCAGTGTTTTCAATCTTTCCTCGTAAGACAGCCCTTCCATACCAGGCAGCATCCTGGTAAATCTCCTCTGCACTCTCTCCAGGGCCTCTACATCCTTCCTTTAGTACGGCGACCAGAACTGGACGCAGTACTCCAGATGAAGCCTAACCAACGTTCTATACACCTGCAACATCAGATTCCTATTCTTGTATTCTATACCCCTTCCTATGAAGGCTAACATACTATACGCTTTTTTTACCACATTCTCCACCTGTACTGACACCTTCAGAGACTTGTGAACTTGCACCCCCAGGTCTCTCTGCATCTCTATACTCTGGATAGTTTTACCTTTTATCCTATAACTCCCCTCTACATTATTCCGGCCAAAATGCATCACCTCGCATTTATCCGTATTAAATTCCATTTGCCATCTATCTGCCCAATCTACCAGCCTATCTATGTCATGTTGTATTGCCAGGCACTGCTCCTCAGTACCCGCCAATCCAATCATCTCAGTGTCATCAGCAAATTTGCTGATCACACCACCTACCCCCTCTTCCAAGTCATTTATATACACACAAATAGAAGGGGTCCTAGTACAGAGCCCTGTGGCACACCACTAGTGACAGACCTCCAGTTGGAAAAAGAGCTTTCCACTACTACCCGCTGTCTCCTCCTCCCAAGCCAGTTCTCAACCCATCTACATACCTGGCCCTGTATACCATGCGCCTTCACCTTTTCTATCAGCCTACCTTGAGGGACCTTATCAAACGCCTTACTGAAATCTATATAGACGACATCAACAGCTTGTCCTTCATCAACCGTTTTTGTCACCTCTTCAAAAAATTCCACTAGATTCGTAAGGCACGACCTCCCCTTAACGAAGCTATGCTGCGTATCCCTGATCAGATCGCAGCGCTCCAGATGCTCATAAATCCTGTCCCTGAGAATCCTCTCCATTAGCTTACCTATAACTGAAGTCAAGCTCACCGGCCTATAGTTCCCTGGGTTATCCCTCTGACCCTTTTTAAACAACGGTACTACATTTGCAAACCGCCAGTCCTCTGGGACCTCCTGTGTCCAAAGAAGAGACAAAGATTTGCGTCAGAGGCCCAGCAATGTCATCTCTCACCTCCCTTAGCAGCCTGGGATAAATACCATCAGGCCCTGGAGCTTTATAAGTCTTTATGCTACCTAAAAGCACCAACACTTCGTCCCTCGTAATGATTATTTCCTTTAACGGGTCTTCAAATTCCTCAAAGCCGGCAACAGACATCAGGCCCCTCTCCCGTGTGAATACCGACCCAAAGTATTCATTCAGGATCTCCCCCATTCCCTCAGGCTCTAAGCATAGTTCCCCTCCTCTGTCCCCGAGAGGTCCAATCTTCCCTCTAACCATCCTTTTGCTCCTTACAGAGGAGTAAAATGCCTTAGGATTTTCCTTAATCCTACCTGCCAAAGCCATTTCTTGGCCCCTTTTTGCCTTTCTGACACCCCTTTTAAGATCCCGTCTGCATTCTCTATATTTTTCCAGCGCTGCCTCTGTCTTGGTATTGGTATATATTGAAAAGTATTGTTTCTTGCTTCATTTTGGCAGGAAGAATATGGAGAGACAGTTTAAAGGAAGAAACTCTAAAGAAGGTTCAGGAATAGAGGGACCTCCGTATTTATGTACATGTCATTGAAGATGGCAGCACATGTTGAGGGAATAGTTAATAAAGCATATAGAACATTACAGCGCAGTACAGGCCCTTCAGCCCTCGATGTTGCGCCGACCAGTGGAACCAATCTAATGACCCTCTAGCCTAAACTATTCCAATGTTATCCATATATTTATCCACTGACCATTTGAACGCCCTTAAAGTTGGCGAGTCCACAACTGCTGATGCAGGGCACTCCAAGTCCTTACCACCCTCTGAGTAAAAAGCCTACCTCTGACATCCGTCCTATAACTACCACCCATTAATTTAAAGCTATGTCCCCTCGTGTTAGCCATCACCATCCGAGGAAAAAGGCCCTCACTGTCAAATATAGTACTTAGACTTTATTAATAGGGACATTGAGTACAAGAGAGTCATGTTGAACTTATATCAGACACTGGTTAGGCCTCATCTGGAATACTGCATCCAGCTCTAGGTGTCAGACAGAAGGATAGAGTCTATAGCATGGAAACAGATTCTTTGGCCCAACATGTTCATGCCGCTCTTTTGTAAACTCCTAAGCTAATCCCAATTGTCCCCATTTGGCCCATAAGCCTCTGTATCATTCTTACCCTTGTAACTTCCTAAACGCTTTTTAAAAGACAAAATTGTACCCACCACTGCTACTACGTCTGGCAGCTCGTTCCAGACACTCATCTTACGTGAAAAAATTGCACCTCTGGACCCTTTTGTATCCCCTCTCACCTTAAATCTATGCCCTCTAGTTTTAGACTCCTGTACCTTTGAGAAAAGATATTGACCATCTAGTTAATCTATGCCCCTCATTATTTTATAGACCTCTAATAAGATCATCCCTCAACCTTCTAGCTCCAGAGAAAAAAGTCCCAGTCTATCCAGCCTCTCCTTATAACTCAATCCATCAAATCCCGATAGCATTCTATTCAAGCAGTTGATTCAATCTGCTTCTGTTACTCTTTCAGGAAGTCGCATTTCATATTACAACAACTTGAGCTTTGCTCATATTCTCTCCAGTTCTTAGTATTTTTGTTGCTGTACTGTAGGGGAGAAAATAACACTTCAGCCAGTACCTTTCCAAGTTGAACAATCTTCTTAATTCATGTCTCATTACGCCCAGCAACAAGGATTGTGTATATGCACTTAGTGTGAATGTTACTCATGTTTATGAATCATTAACAGTACAGCAAGGCTTCTTACAGTTTTACTAGACTCAACAGTGGATTACAGCATTGGCCAGCACAATTAAGGAAAATCCCCAAAGCTTTTTACACATATATAAAGAGCAAGAGGGTAGCCTGGGAGAGGGTTGGCCCACTCAAGGACATGTGTGGAGCCAGAGAAAATGGGCGAGGTATTAGATGAATTTAATGATGAATGATGAATTTGCATCAGAAGCTCTTGGTGGATGATGAGTCTGGGAAAGAATGTGTAGATAGTTTGAGTTATGTTGAGATCAAAAAGGAGGTATTGAGCTTCTTGAGAAACATCAAGGTCAATAAGTCTCTAGAATCTGATGGGATATACCCCAGAATTCTGAGAAAGGCGAGAGAGAAATTGTTGGGGCCTTGAGAGAAATTTTTTTTCTCACTGGCTACAGGGCAGGTCATGATGTACAGATACCAGTGTTGGACTGGGGTAGTAAGAACTCAGTAAGAATTTAGCAACACCAATTTTAAATCCAACCAATTTATTTGATAGTAAAATTGTGAGCTTTCGACACTCTGTGTCTTTGTCAGGCAAATGCAGTGTTCTGACAGTGCCTGACGAAGACACAGAGTGTCGAAAGCTCGCAATTTTACTATCAAATAAATCGGTTGGATTTAAAATTGGTGTTGCTAAATTCTTACTGAGTTCTTACAGGGCAGGTCCCAGAGGATTGGAGAATAGCCAGTGTTGTTCCTTTGTTTAAGAAGGGTAGCCAAGAATAATCCAGGTAATTACAGGCAGGTCAGCCTTATATCAGTGATAGGGAAATTATTGGAGAGGATTCTTCAAGACAGGATTTATTCCTACTTAGAAATAAGTGGAAATATTGAGAGGCAACATGGTTTTGTAAAGGGGAGATTGTGTCTCACTAACTTGAACAAGTTTTTCAAAAAAGTGATCAAGATGATTGATAAAGGTATATGGATTTCAGTCAGGCCTTTGACAGGGTCCCTCATGGTAGGCTGATGCAGAAGGTAAATCGCATTGGATCAGAGGTGAACTGGCAAGGTGGATACAGAACTGGCTCGATCAAAGAAGGCAAAGGGTAGGAGTGGAAAGGTGCATTTCTGAATGGAGGGCTGTGACAAGTGGTGTTTCTCAGGGATCAGTGCTGGGACCTTTGCTGTTTATAATATATATAAATGATTTGGAGGAAAATGTAACTGGATTGATTAGTAAGTTTTCAGATGACACAAAGGTTGGTGGATTTGTGAATAGCGATGAGGAGCATCAGAGGATACAGCAAGATATAGATCAGTTGGAGACTTGGGTGGAGAGATGGCAGATGGAGTTTAATCTGGACAAATGTGAGGTAAAGCATTTTGGAAGGTCTAATACAGATAGAAAATATATGGTAAATGGCAGAACTCTTAGGAGTGCTGATAGGCAAAAAGATCTAGATATACGGGATCACTGAAAGTGGCAATGCAGGGGAGAATGCAGTCAAGAAGGCATACGACATGCTTGCCATCATCGGCAGGGTATTGAGTTTAAAAATTTTCAAGTCATGTTGCTACTTTAAAAGACCTTAGGCTGCATTTGGAACATAGAATTCAATCCACTTTGAAGAGGATACAGAAAAGATTTACCAGGATGTTGCCTGGTATGGAGGGCATTAGCTATGAGGAAAAGTTGGAGAACAAAGAACAATACAGCACAAACAGGCCCTTCGGCCCCGAGTTGCGCCGATCACATCTACCAATCCATAGACCTATCTATAACCCCCTATCCTATTCTTTTCCATATACTCATCCAGAAGTCTCTTAAAAGACCCCAGTGAGTTTGCCTCAACAACCTCCGATGGCAGTCGGTTCCATTCATTCACCACCCTCTGAGTGAAAAACCTACCCCTGACATCTCCTTTGTATTTGCTTCCCTGCACCTTAAATCTGTGTCCTCTCGTAGTGACCATTTCAGCGCGGGGAAATAGTCTCTGAGAGTCCACCCTATCTATTCCTCTCAACATTTTATAAACCTCTATCAGGTCATCTCTCAACCTACATCTCTCCAGTGAGAAGAGTCCCAGCTCCCTCAACTTATCTTCATAAGGCCTGCCTCCCAATCCAGGCAGCATCCTTGTAAATCTCCTCTGAACTCTCTCAATAGCCTCTACATCCTTCCTATAATGAGGCCACCAGAACTGCACACAATACTCCAACTGGGGTCTGACAAGAGTCTTATAGAGCTGCATCATTACCTCTCGACTCCTAAACTCTATTCCTCGATTAATGAAGGCCAGTACACCGTACGCCTTCTTGACCACTTCCTCCACCTGCAAGGCCGATTTAAGAGTCCTATGGACCCGGACCCCGAGATCCTTCTGCTCTACAACACAGCTAAGACTCCTACCCCTTATATTGTACTCCTTCATCCCATTATTTCTGCAAAATGGACCACTACACATTTATCTGCGTTAAAGTCCATCTGCCACTTCTCCGCCCAGTCTTGCATCCTGTCTATGCTAAATTGCCCCTTAGTGTCAGGGAGTTAGTAGGGTAAATAAGTATGGTTATAGGGATAAGGTCTGGGTGGGATTGTGGTCAGTGCAGACTCAATGGGCCGAACAGCCTCCTTCTGCACTGTAGGGATTCTATAATCTCCAAACTCATTAACTCAACTCATTGCATGATCACAGAGAAAAGGTTCACTGGAACTTTTTAAAATTTGGAATGGTGAGATTTGCCTGCAGTTGATACAGTTTGAACCAATTACAGACTGAAGAACACTTAAATGCTAACAGATCCCAGTCTCCCAGCCCAGATGGAAGGTACTTACCTGTGCTGGAAGATCTTTCTTTTATGATAAAGAATTCATAGCACAGAAATCATAGCAATATTAGCATCATTATACCAGTAGAGGAAACTCACCAGGGCTCAAGGCTATATCAAATGGTCGTATGTATTGCTCCAGTGTTATAAAGAATAGAGCTTTGACGGTGAACGCTGCTTTTGACTTGAGTTAGTCCCAGTCTGCCTCACAGAAAACCATCCTTACCATTGTAAATTGAACATAACTCGTGTTTGTACTCTTGTATTTCAAATATATTTTGTGTGGACTCTGAATATTGTGGTGTAAGTGAATTGTCAACCTGCATCTGTGGGCTTCAGCAATTAATGAGTTATCAATATCTCTCTGGCCCTGTTTCACTGCTTTTTGAAATGTATGCTTTAACTCTCATCCATGGAGCTTCCTCTGCTCCATGAGGCATGGTTCAGTCCATGAAACTACTTGCCCCAACTATGAATTCAGGTTAGGAGAATGCAACCTATCGACATAACTCTATTCATTGCAGCTTTTCAGGCAATTCACCAGGAGATGCAGGAAGGATGCAAACAGTTTCCCCTGCTTGTGCGCACTCACCTGTGCTGGACTGACCAGCCATTTTCTGTTCAGTCAAATCTAGGAGAACACTAAAACTCATTTTAAAAGAAGAAATTTCCACTTTCCTGACAGCAGCACTGCAGCTACTGGGTTTCCAGTATTCTCCGGTGGAAGAATAGACAGGGCTCCAATGTGCAAAGCCCTATTTAGATGGCAAGATTCTTTTTCATCCTTGCAGACACCATCCATAAAGCTTCTTCAGCATTCTCTGCTGTGTGATGTACCCTTATATTTATACCAGTGTGAATTGAAGACAGATTGTAACTGCCTTGAAAACTGAAAATGTTGCCTCACTGGTGAAATCTTCGAGCAACTGAGTTACTTTGAGATGAGCACAATAAGGAGTCTCACAACACCAGGTTAAAGTCCAACCGGTTTGTTTGGTAGCATGAGCTTTCAGAGCGCTGCTCCTTCAGGTGAGTCCTTCATCTCGTGTTGTGAGACTTCTTGTTTTGCCCATCCCAGTCCAACACTGACATCTTCACATCATAACTTTTTGAGATAGACTTAAAGGCGATTTCTTCATCTTGTACTTTCTCACCCCGAAAGTTATGTCAGGCAAGGGTGGCCCCAAGAGGCTATTCTTCAATGTAGGCTTACTAGGATGGTTAAGTGTGGGGGCATCACCTCTAAGGCTGAACCCAACATTCATCATAGACAGCAAGGATCACTGAACATTAACCCATTGTGCTCCAACTTCTGCTCAGACTGAGATCAGCTAACTCAACACAGTTTGGGTGTGACTGGGACCTCCCTGGTTGACCCGAGTCTATCGCACCACATGTAGTATTAACTCACTGATTATCCAGGGGACCACCCTCTTCTCCAATTATCCTAAACAGTACAGCACTTCCTATAACCAAAAAAAAGGATGTAAAATATTATTTCATAGTTGGAGGGTGCTAAAGGACAATGTCCTGAGGTTTCAAATCAAGCTGCTTTTAATCCTTTACATGAAGGACAATATTCAACTTTATTGTAATGTGCATTTTTAGATTTCATATAAAGCATGTTGTTTTCAAACTGCAGCAAGCTTGAGCTGTTCAACTTTCACTTTTTAAGAAGGAAAAAGGTCTTACTTAACGTGCTATGTTTTGTGAACTTGTACAAAGTAATTTTAAAAGTCGTGTTTGACACGTTGTATGCTTTTTGTAACAAGGACTTGGTCCTCAGCACTTATCATAAGACTGAGGACTACAAAAAAAAATGGAGAAACTTGGTTTAGTCTCACTGGAGCAACAGAGGTTGAGGGGAGACCTGATAGAAGTCTACAAGATTATGAGAGGCATGGACAGAGTGGTTAGTCAGAAGCTTTTTCCCAGGGGGAAGAGTCAATTACTAGGGGGTATAGGTTTAAGGTGCATGGCGCAAGATTTAAAAGAGATGTACGAGGCAGATTTTTCATACAGAGAGTAGTGGGTGCCTGGAACTCATTGCCAATCTTCTCCAACTACAGGCTGGCTCATTGAATCTTTTTAAGGCTGAGTTCGACAGCTTCGTGACAGTGGAGTCAAAGGGCTGTGGCTGTAGGCAGGAGAGTTGAGGCCACAGTCAGATCAGCCATGATTTTATCAGTTGTCGAAGCAGGCTTGAAGGGCCCAATGGTCTACTTCTTCACATGAACTTGTATGTAAGTGTCACATTCTACAATGCCAGAAAGTGGGGTTAGGCTACCCTTTCATGGTTGCCATGAACAAGATGTGCAAAATTTCCTTTTTTCTGTGCTGTAACTACGGTGTAAGTTCAGGAGAAATCCTTACGAGTGATTAAGTTTCAGCAGTGGAGTGAGAGAATTTGCTCAGTAAGTTTTCATACCAACCCCCCCTTCCCATATGCTTTTCTTGAGTAATTCAAACCCTGTATATTTAATATTAATAATTCAGTTAGTTGGAAGTTATTCAGCTCTATACAAAAAAGACACAACTTACACTCCCCTTACTATGGTTTGTATTAGTAAGTCCTTCGAATGCTTTACACTAGTAATTCTTGTGCTTT
This sequence comes from Sphyrna mokarran, assembly GCA_024679065.1. Classification (NCBI taxonomy): domain Eukaryota; kingdom Metazoa; phylum Chordata; class Chondrichthyes; order Carcharhiniformes; family Carcharhinidae; genus Sphyrna; species Sphyrna mokarran. Next base: position 11,099,051 of record JAGIQG010000005.1, read on the forward strand.
ACATTAATAAAAACTCTGTGCTTACTCTGCTTTTATGTTTAGTCCTCTTACTTCAAGCATTTTCCTGCCTCAGCCAGTTTCACTGCAATTAAGTGAAGCCATTTGTAGATACTTAGAGTTACTGACACTGATGGAGCTTGCTGCAGCCTCTAGTGTACATGTGGGAGTTCAGATAGTGTGTCAGGCAGCATGCTGAGTTCCTATTCAAGAAACACTACTTGGTTCCCACAGTTTGGTCACCTGCCTTAGTGAGAAACAAAATGATGATTTTATTTCTGTTCAATTCAGAGTAAATATTTTAATTTTGCGGAGAGAATAGAAATTAATTAAAGGCAAACACTGGAAAGATGAAGTAGGAATACAGAACATTCTGGAAATATACATCAGGGCAGTCACTAGCTGAACAGACAGAGTGGAACCCTTTATAGAATTGAGACAGAAGATTTTGCCTGAAACACTAATTTGTATTTTTCCCTTTAAGATTTATTTGTCTAATAAGGATATGCTGGATTGACCGAGTGGCATCAACTAAACACAAATATTAAGAACTTAACCAGAAGGAAAAGAAAATTTAGAAAACAAAATAATATTATTGGCAGTATCAATTATGTATGTACTGCAATACCCTATGTATGTGTTTGTATGGTGGGAAGGGGATGGGCTGTGTGCTTGCACATATCTGTATGCCCATACGCACACGTGTGTGTGTGGAGATGCTATTGCATCTATTCCCCCGCCCCTTCCAATTCAATAGTGTCTCGTTAACCCCCAATCCCAGTAATAGATTATTCATTACTCAACAAGAAATGCTCCTTGCTGTCATTAATTTTACAAGACATTAATTTGACATTGTCCTCACTGCGATGTCCGCACGTACCGCTGTCAGAAGGGGCTGAGACTTCCTGCCTCCCACTCGAGATACAGGTCACACTGTTGGAAGGAATGTGGGCTTGATGATGCAAGACAAGGCTCCAATTCCAGTTACACATCATGAAGTCCCAGTGATAGGAAAACAGGAATTGTACAGCCCACAATCAGTGTCAGGCTTTCAAGAACACCCAAGCCTTTCTTGCCATTGCTGTTGGTGACCCCATGGTGACTTTGACTGCTGACTTCAGGCAATACATGCACAGATGCAACGTAGAGGAATGTCCCAGCAGAGAAGAGCAGGCCAATACCAGTGGCCTTGGTCTGGTGCAGTGAGCCCATGCTGCTCTGTGAAGGAGAGGGGGAAACAATGATCAGATTCAGATGGAGCTATCAACTTGTAATAGCTGATTCTCCACATCACACATCAATAAACCAGCACTCCACTACAATCTGCAAACACATAGGTCTGGGACACGCTTTTAAAATACTCCAAAGAAACAGGGAGGGAACAAAGAGGAAGGGAGAGTGGGAAAGGAAAAGTAAGTGGAAAGGAGGGAAGAGGTAAAAGACAGAAGAAGGAATGAGGAAAGGGAGGAAGAAATGAAAAGGGATAAAGTGGTGAAGGAGGAAGAGAAGTAAGAAGAAAAATCAAACTGATTTTATTGTAGATTGTGAAATCACAGCTGTGAATATGAATGGAGATTTTGAACAGAGAAGGTGATAAGAGGCTGAGGATGGCGAGACTGATGTGTGAGGAGAGATTGACTAGGTTAGGATTGTTTTCACTGGAATTCAGACAAATGAGGGAGGAACTCATAAAGACTTATAAAATTGCAACAGGTCTCGACAGGATGGATGCAGGTAGGATATTCCCGACGGTGGGGGAGTCCAGAACCAGGCTTTGCAAACTGAGGATTCAGGGCAGACCATTTAGAAAGGAGGTGAGGAGACATTTCTTCACCCAAAGAGAGGTGAATCTGTGGAATTCATTACCAGAAGACGTAGTTGATGCCGAAACATTGAATGTGTTCAAAAGGTGGCTGGATATAGCACTTGGAGTAAAATAGGATCAAAAGTTATAGGGAGAAAGCAGGACTAGGCTATTGAGTTGGATCATAAGCCATGATCGTGATGAATGGAGAGCAGCTCCAAGGACCAAATGGCCTCCTCCTGTTGCTATCTTCTATCTTTCTATGAATCTGAGTATAGGATCTGAATTTGAAATGGAGGAGAGAGAGAGAGTAGGGCGTGAATGAGCAGAGACATGGAGACAAGGTGGAGAGGGATTTAATGGTGGGGCTTACCTTGCTGACGATAAAGTAAGTGGTGATGGCAAGAAGTGGGGCTGCCAGAGAAAATACAAAGAGATGTTTCTGAATCTGCTGTCTCTCTAAACCTGCGTGCATCAGATACGACACCAAACCAAAGGATGCAGGAGCCTGGAAATGTCCAGATGGACAGCAGTGAGCACATACCATCAATTCTGTCAGGCAATCCCAATGAATGATTTTATTCACACAATCTGCACATAATTCTCTTGCTTTTTCTCTGTTACACACCCACCCTGCAACATAAACAGGGCCTACTTTTAAGGCTGATAAAACTGGATATCCTAAATTAAAGAATTAGGCATATTAAAAATCAAACACAGTCAAACCTCAGGCAGGCCAATTGTACAATACACAAACCTGTCTGGGCCTGATTCATCAATCTCCCATCAAAGGTCACTGCATCCTACTGATATTTAGCAGGAGATTATTGCACCAGCCTACTGTTAGAAGCCTAGATCGGGCCAGACTTTTTGTCACCACAAACTCCTACCACTGGCTTAATCTGATAACAGGTTAAATGTAAGCAACAGCATGGAGACAGACACCTGGGGGTGGAGCCTGGTGTCCTGTCAGACAGACATCAAGAAACCCATTGGGTATCGGAACCCCCTCCTGGGACCTTATTGGCCGGAAGCCAGAGAAATTTCTGGAAAGGCAAGGGATAAAAGAACACATTTTCAGACACCAGCAGTGAAGATTTGATGAAGGAGGTGACCCTTGACCATTTGGAAGACTGACCAGAGGAGACTCACCTTTGTGACAAAGGACCAGAGGGACTCAGAGAATCGAGCCTGCAATTTTAACCAACCCATCTTTGCGGGTAGTATATTTGAATATGGGGTATCCTCTTGTTTTATGTGGATGATTTAAGGGTTAGTAGTGTTATTGTTAATAAACTTGTTGAATCTTTACTTGTGTTTGTTCTTTGTCCATTTCGCAAATAAGAGCACCGAATAAATAAACTGATTGAAAGTATCTGAGAGGTTTTAAAATCACAACAACCCTCACAGATTATCCTCTTCCATTGCCTCTGTATTCCCAGTTGCAATAACAATGTCCACACACACTCAACTACCTCTCCCTCCACCTGCTACCTTGCTTGTTGACCTAATTTTGCGATCTGAGGTTAAATTGAGTGAAGCGAAGAGGTCCCAATTTGGAAACTGGGAGTGGTGATGAACGTAAAGGAGCAAATGGAAGCTAAATTACCCAATCAAATGGGACTGAACTGACTGAGGAAAAGATTAGCAATGACTAGTGTTATAAAGTGGAGGTTAATCCCCTCCCTCTAAAACACCCAGAGTACCTCACTTCATAATCTGTGAAGAGTATGTGTGAAGCGGTGCGACCTACGCTTCAGCAACTCTTGAGAGGTTGTAAAAAAAATAACTCTCTGACACCTAACAATTTACTTATCTAACAGTGAATGTATTAAACTGAATAAATCCTTCCCATTATTAACTATTCCTGAATAAAACAAAATTCTAATGATATGTTGTTTCAATAAATACAATTCCTACTCAAAATACAACATAGTCATTCTCCAAATGTGTCTTCTGGAATATTCTGGGTGTTCTCTGTTGATTTTTCTGCCTGGAACTTCTTTCTTCTTTGGTACCTTTGCTATCTCTAGATGGTGTTTTCTCTAAGATGAAGCTATGTGATTCTCTCTCTCTCGAGAATTGAGAGCTGTGAGCTGTTATTTCTGGCGGGCAACAGTTGCTCTCTTTTTGTTCCACTGCCCCCTTTTATACTTGTGATGACATATCAATATTTCCCACAATAGGATTGGTCCTATGTTGTCAAAACTATCAGATTTAAATTTAGTAGGTTCTTGGTATCTTAAGTGCCTGATTCAAATTGACTGACTAAATTCAAAAGCCTATTGTCCTGGTAACCTTGCTGCTTGGCCTTTTGATATAAATGTTTCTGTTTGGGCTCTCTGTGTACTTGCATTTTTTTAACTCTCACCACAGAAAAAGCATCACCTTTTAAAGGGACCGTACAAAGTTTTTTCCCTTGCATTTTATAAACACCAATCTACAATTACTCGCCCAATTTTGCGACACTAGGGAAAGATAGACCCGACATTAGTATGTCCAGACATTATAGGACAATATGCCAACTAAGCTAATTGAATTCTAAAATACAGTATTGCTAAATATGTCGTGTACACTGCTGACCATGCCTGAGAGATGTAGATTGAGTAAGAAGTTGGAAATTTGGTTAAGTTGAGGATTAAGGACAGAGGAAGATGTAAATGTTCTACAGTGCTGTTAGGGAGTGTGTTCCAGGATCTTCTCCCTGTGATAGTGAAGGAGCAGCGATAAAGCCGCAAGTCAGCATGCTGAGTGATGGGGAAAAGTGGAGAGAGTGGTATTCCCAGGATATCGCTTTCATCGAACTTCCTGCTATTGCAAGTCAGTGGGAAGAGAGGTACTGTCAAAGAGACCTCCACAGTGCCTTCTGTAGAAGGTACATACTGCAGGCAGCTGGAGAGACTGGATGTTTAGTCCACTTGCAAAAGCATGATCGTGAAATCTGCTTTATCCAGGATGTCTAAGCACTGAGATTTGAATTTGTTTAAAAAGGGGTTTAAGGGAAAGCCTATAGTTAGACAGATTTATGAAGACCAATCTCCTCCTGGTTACAGAAACTGACAGCACATTCTACTCCTTTCTCCACAGCCAGTTTGGGGCAGCAAATGTGATAATGACCACTGTTATAGCGATGTTGGTTGTGTGATAAACATTGGTCAGGATATCAGGACTGCCGTGGGCGAAGGAGAAGGTCCAGCACCTTCTCAGGTGATCCTCACCACCACAGGCCAGAGCTCAGCAATGCTAAATGTAGAAGTGAGCGTGTCTGTTCACCTTGTGAAGGATGACAGCAAAGAATACAATAACTTGGAGAGAGATCTGGGAGGATCCTGCTGCTGTACCGAGGGCTACACCGTCCGCTGGAAAAGGCAATAAAACAGGTTAGTTATGAAGTTACAGATGAATTCCTTTTCACATATGGAGTTAACATTACAGGTGCACACAATTCCAGTTAGTTCCCAATCTATAATACTGCTTTTAATCTCAGCACTCTATCTGCAGAAGGATAGATAGACCTTGGAGGGGGTATAACAGTTTCATCAGAACGTTACTAGAATTAAAAGAGTTAAAATCATAGAATCCCCACAGAAGAAGTCATTCAGCCCATCAAACCTGCACCAATTCTCTGACAGAGCCACTTACCCTGCCCTATCCCTATAACCCTACACTGAGCCCCTCTCCACACAGAGCACCTCCTTCCCCTACCACATCGAGTGCCCCTCCCACACACTGAGCACTCCCTTGCCCCCCGCACCAAGTGTCACCCCACACACCAAACTGAGTATCCCCAAACTGAACATCCCTTCCTTCCCGCATCAAGTGCCCCTCCCATACGCTGAGCACCCACTTACCCATACCAACCTGAGCACCCCCTTTTCCCCCCAACACCAAGCCTCCCCCCCCACACACCAAACTGAGCACTTCCTCTCAGCAGACCCCAGCACTTCATCATCCTCACTCCACGCCACATTACCCCGTGCTCCTCGCCTCGCTTTTCTATACAAAGCCTAAGCATTTTACTGCAAGCTAGACAGAAGATTCTTCACCAGCTCAAACACATTTACTTTAAACCGAGCCCCAAACTCCACCAGGCCTGTGTGGATAGTTTAAGTGGGAGAAATCAGGCTTGGTACCTGCAGCGTGAATAACCAGGCCCAATGTTGCAGTGAGGCTGGATCCAGCACCCGGGCCTGTCCTGGGCTCTGTGTGGAAATATAAAATATTATGTTAGTGGTGAATAAATATATATCTCATCACATCAGAGGCCTATTTGCCCGGTCCAGCCAGTGATAAAGATCTCATGATGTGATTTCAAAAGGGGTTTTCCATTATATTCTGGCTAACGTCTATACCTCGATCATCTATACTAAAAATAGATGACTGGTCATTATCATATTAGAATAGTTACAGCAAAGATATCCTGGTGCTCCACAGCTAACCGTGTCTCTAGCCAAGTTGTTCCAGTATAGCGACAACGCTGACATCTATTCCAGAAGGTCTGGCTCTGTCCTCTATAAGAAAATCTAATCCAGCCAACTCCTGCCCCATCGGCCTTCTCTCAATTAAAGTCACAGAGGATGTCTTCAAGAGTGCAGTCAAAAGGTTCATTGTGTTGCAGTTTGGGTTCTGTCAGGATCATCCAGAGCTCATTACAAGACAAAGCAGCTGAACTCCAGAGTGAGGCGAGAGTGACAGCCCAGGACATCAAGGTAGCATTCGATCAAGTGTGGCATCAAGAAGTCCTTGCAAAACTGGAGTCACTGGGAATCGGGGAAAACTCCCTGCTGGTTGGACTCATACTCAGCACAAAGGAAGATAGTCATGATAGTTGGAAGTCAATCATCTCAGCTCCAAGACATCACTGCAGGAGTTTCTCAGGATTAGTGTTCTAGGTCCAACCATCTTCAGCTGCTTCATCCATTATAACCTTCCCTCCATTCTAAGTTCAGAAGTGGGATGTTCGCTGATGAGTGCACAATGTTCAGTATCATTCACAACTCCTCACTATCAATATTCTCCATATTTATTTTGTTTGTCTCACCATTTTGAATATCTTTATAAATCTCCTTTCAACCTTCTCTTATTCAGGAGAACTACAGAGATACAAGATTTTCTCCACCTTCTGAAAGACAATTAGGAATAGGCAATAAAGTGCCAATGATGTCCTTATCAACAGGAAAGACTGGAAAGAATAGCTGGGTGTAAATTGGTTATGATACCGGCATTGGACTGGGGTAAATACAGTAAGAAATCTCACAACACTGGGTTAAAATCCAATCAGTTTATTTGATAGTAAACCCACAAGCTTTTGGAAATGCTCTTCCTTCATCAGGTGTGTGGAAAGCTCCCTTTTCCGATCAGAACTTTCCACACACCTGACAAAGGAACTGCGTTTCTGAAAGCTTGTGGGGTTTACTATCAAATAAACTGGTTGGACTTTAACCCGGTGTTGTGAGATTTCTTACTGTGTAAATTGGTTGCCATCTTTCTTACACAAAAGTGAAACATTTAGGGACATTCTGAGGCTGAGATATAAAGGTAAGTTTCTGCATCAAACCCCCCTGGAGTACATGTACCTGTGTTGGTGCTTGCTACAGGTTGAGTGACTGACGTGGGGTGTTGTGAGGAATTGGACTGTTGACCATCTGAAGTAAGTTGGTCAGGATTTCGGGACTCGTTCACAAAGACAGAAGAGTAAGAAGTGTTAGTGTGCTGGCTGCAGAATGAGCTGACAAACAGGCTCACATTGTCACAGTTACATTATGTTGGTGTGCCAGACTATACCTGAGGCACTTACTATGAGTGTAGAGTGAATAACAGTTGGAAAATGGCCCTACTCTTCAATTTCACTGACACTTTCAGCCATGCGTCAGACCATGCTCCTGCTGTACCGTGCTCCCAGCGCGTACCATGCTCCTGGTGTTCCACGCTCCCAGCGCGTACCATCAGGACCTCTGAGCCCTCTCACCACTTTTGGCTCCTTCTTGTTTGTTACCCACTATCAGAAATTATTTGAATTGATTTATTGTCAAATGTGTTCATATACAGTGAAATTGTTACACTGTATTGTTTCTTGTGTGCTATACAGACAAAGCATATCATTCATAGAGAAGGAAAGGAGAGAGTGCAGAATGTAGTGTTACAGAGTCATAACCAGAGTATAGGGAAAGATCAACATCACGTAAGGTAGAACCATTCAGAAGTCTAGCAGGGAAAAAGCTATTTTTGAGTCGGTTGGTACGTGACCTCAGAGAGAATGAGTGGGGTGCGTGGGATCCTTATGTTTTATAATTTCAGTGACAAAACCCATTGAAACAGCAGGATTCCACTGAAGGTCCATAGAGTTGTTGTGGTGGGAGATTTTAACTTCCCTATATTGACCGGGACTCACTAAGTGCTAGGGATATGGATGGGGCAGGAGCATTCAGGAGGACTTCCTGAAAAAGTACGTAGATAGTACTTATCTACTATAGCGAAGGGGCTGTACTGGACCTGGTATTGGGAATGAGCCTAGCCAGGTGGTTCATGTTTCAGTAGGGGAGCAGTTTGGGAACAGTGATCATAATTCAATAAGTTTTAAGGTAGTGATGGATAAAGAAAAATGTAGTCCTCAAGTGAAGGTGCTAAACTGGGGGGAGGCTAATTACAACAATATTAGACAGAAACTGAAAAAATGTGGATTGGGGGCAGATGTTTGAGGGCAAATCAACATCTGGCATGTGGGAGGCTTTCAAGTGTAAGTTGATAGGGATTCAGGACCAGTACATTCCTGTAAAGATGAAGGGTAAGTATGGCAAGTTTTGGGAACCATGGACAATGAGTGCTACTGTGAGCCTTGTTAAAGAGAAAAAGGAAGCATTTGTCAAAGCTAGGAGGCTGGAAACACACAAAGCAAGTGTGGAATCCAAGGAAAGTAGAAAGAAACTTAAGCAAGGACTAAGGAGGGCTAAAAGGGGTCATGGAGAGTCATTGGCCAGCAGGATTAAGGAAAATCCCAAGGCTTTTTACACATATATAAAGAGCAAGAGGGTAGCCAGGGAGAGGGTTAGCCCACTCAACAACAGGGGAAAGAATCTATGCATGGAGCCAGAGGAAATGGACAAGGTATTAAATGAATACTATGCATCAGTATTCACCAAAGAGAAGGACGTGGTGGATGATGAGTCTAGAAAAGGGTGTGTCAACATGATGACCCATGTTGAGATCAAAAAGGAGGTATTGGGGTTCTTGAGAAATGTTAAAGTAGACAAGTCTCCAGAGTCTGATGAGATATACCCCAGAATACTGAGACAGACAAGGGAGGAAATTGCTGGAGCCTTGAGAGAAATTTTTGTATCCTCACTGGCCACAGGCAGTTTGAAGTTTCACAACACCAGGTTAAAGTCCAACAGGGTTATTTGGTAGCACAAGGTAAGTGGAATTTAAAGTTGGACCTTAACTTGGTGTTGTGAAACTTCTTACTGTGTTTATCCCAGTCCAACGCCGGCATCTCCACATACAGGGCAAGGTCCCAGAGATTTGAAGAAGAGCCAATGTTGTTACTTTGTTTAAGAAGGGAGCAAGAATAATCCAGGTAATTGCAGGCAGGTCAGCCTTATATCAGTGATAGGGAAATTATTGGGGAGGATTCTTCGAGACAGAATTTATTCCTACTTGGAAATACTTGGACGAATTAGCGAGAGACAACATGGTTTGAGTTTTTCGAGGAAGAGACAAAGATGATTGATGAGGGTAGGGCAGTCTACATGGACTTCAGTAAGGCCTTTGACAAGGTCCCTCAGAGCAGACTGATACAGAAGGTGAAGTTGCACGGGATCAGAGGTGAGTTGGCAAGGTAGGTACAAAACTGCCTCGATCATATAAGTTATGGTATGGAGATGCTGGCGTTGGACTGGGGTAAACACAGTAAAAAGTCTCACAACACCAGGTTAAAGTCCAACAGGTTTATTTGGTAGCAAAAGCCACTAGTTTCTGGGGCTTTGCCACTCACCTGATGAAGGGCAAAGCCCCAAAAGTTAGTGGCATTTGCAAACAAATAAACCTGTTGGACTTTACCCTGATGTTGTGAGACTTTTTACTGTGTTTCCTCGATCATAGAAGACAGATTAACGGTGGAAGGGTGTGTTTCTGAATGGAGGGCTGTGACAAATGGCGTTCCTCAGGGATCAAGTGCTGGGACCTTTGCTGTTTGTAATATATATAAATGATATGAAAGAAAATGTAACTGGTTTGTTTAATAAGTTTGCAAACAATACAAGGCTGGTGGATGTGTAGATAGCAATGAGGACTATCAGAGGATGCAGAAGGACATAGGTCAGTTGGAGACTTGGGAAGAGAAATGGCAGATGGAGTTTAATCTGGATAAATGTGAGGTAATGCATTTTGGAAGGTCTAATACAGACAGGAAATATACAATAAATGGAGAACCCTTAAAAGTATTGATAGGCAAGGGATCTGGGTGTACACAGGTCACTGACAGGTAGAGAACGTAGTCAAGACGACATACAGCATGCTTGTTTCCATCAGCTGGGGCACTGAGTTTAAAAATTGGCAAGTCATGTTACAGCTTTATAAAATTTAATGAGGCTGCACTTGGAAAATTGTGTTCAGTTCTGGTTGCCACACCACCAGAAGGACGTGGAGGCTTTGGAGAGGATACAGAAAAGATTTACCGGGATGTTGCCTGGTATGGAGGGCATTAGCTATGAGGAGAGGTTGGAGAAACTTGGTTTGTTTTCACTGGAGCGACGGAGGTTGAGGAGCAACCTGAGGGGCATGGATAGAGTGGATAATCAGAAGCTTTTTCCCAGGGTGAAAGAGTCAATTACTCAGGGGCACAGGTTTAAACTGTGAGGGGCACAGGTTTAAAGGAGACGTACGAAGCAGTTTTTTTTTTACACAGAAGATGGTGGGTGCCTGGAACTCACTGCCAGGGGAGGTAGTAGTGCCTTTTAAGGGTGTCTTGACAAATATATGAATGAGGTGGGAATAGAGGGATATGGTCTCTGGAAGGGTAAGGGTTTTAGTTAAGTCAGGCAGGATGATCCATGGAGGGCTGGCTTGGAGGGCCAGAAAGTCTTTGTGGAAGTTGCAGTGCTGGATTGGGTGAAGGAGATTTGCCAATATCAATGAGAGGTCAGTGTTCACCATATGGCTTGGTTAGTGAGAGCAAATCAACATGTGCCATGCAGTTAGGCTTGGATACAATCCAAGCAATGCAGCATCTCCGGGTATGGAGTAACAAGGTTTGTGCTGTGTCAGCAGTTTATTCAGTGCGTCCAGTCACCTCCTATAGAGGAATACGGATTTATAAACCCCAGAACAGAGATGGTGCTGAGGGTCTGACAGGAGGCGAGTTACCTGCTGGTTGGCCTTTTCATTGTCAGTCTGGGGACAACCCCAAGGTGGATGTGATTAGTGATGAGAGGCCTGAAAGCTAGGCCCAGCTTTACCACCATCAGAGGCAGCAGCATTTTGAAAGGGGCAGCGGTGGCTTTTAGAGAGGGTAATCCCACAGTTTGGGACAGGCCCCCTGTAATGGCCATGCCTTCCCACTTCACTCATCTGCTTGGGATAGGCCGGTTGAAAGGTTTGTGATAACTTGTCATGCACAGTTAGAATGGGAAAGTGAGCAAACTTCCTCTGTCCAAACTATCGCATCCAGTGTAGGGGGAAACTTGCTAGCCTTACCTTTGCAAGCTTCTTGAAGCTGTTAACCCATTCTTCTGATCTGCTCCATTATCCTTCCACAGCTTTGATGCAGCTTGCAGCTCCTTCGATATGAAAATCCAAACATACTGCCCTCCAACCAGAATCTGCAAAGGGCAGTCAGTGTTCTGGGACATATTCCAGCTCAGATCCATCCGACCAGTCCGTTCCTCACTGGCCAACAATAGCTGCTCCTTTAAAGAGGGGCTGCAGCCCTTGAGGGGTTGGCCAAATACAGGCTCTTATCAGAGACGAGTGAAAAGGGTAGGGGAAGTGCAGAGGGGCAGGAATATCAGTGAGGAGACAGAGATAGGTAGAGGAGGTAAGCAGGAAGGAGGGCAGAGATAGAGAAGGGGCAGCGGCAAGAAAACTGTGCACTGTCCCAGCTGGTAAAACATATCAGCAGCAGGATGTTTATTCTTGTACGGTGGACTGGATCTCACCAATTTAGTCAGGGTAACTGCCCCAGAATCACCCTATTATAGAAAGGATATTATTAAACTAGAAAGAGAGTGCAGAAGAGATTTACTAGGATGCTACCGGAACTTGAGTTATAAGGCTGGGTTGGATACACTGGGACTTTTTTCTTTGGAGTGTAGGAGGCTGAGGGGTGATCTTATAGAGGTCTATAAAATAGTGAGGGGTACAGATCAGTTAGATAGTCAATATCTTTTCCCAAAGATAGGGGAGTCTAAAACTAGAGGGCAAAGGTTTTTAAGGTGAGAGGGGAGAGATACAAAAGGGTCTAGAGGGGCAATTTTTTCACAGGATGGTGAGTGTCTGGAACATCTGCCAGAAGTAGTAATAGGGGCAGGTACAATTTTATCTTCTAAAAAGCATTTAGATAGTTACATGGGTAAGATGGGGATGGAGGGATGTAGGCCAATGTGGGCAATTAGGACTATATAGGGGTTTAAAAAAGGCAGCATTGACAAGTTGAGCCGAAAGGGCCTACTTACATGCTGTAAACCATTATGACTCTATGAGTCCAGCTCTCTTCTAACCAGCTCAGCTTACTCTCAAGCCCCTTTCTGATTTATTCATTTAGAGAAAAAGATCTTTCCAATAATTTCAAACCACATTGGCTGAATAGAGAATGTGCCAAGTTTAACAGCAGTTGTCTTTTTGCTTTGGGCAAGAGCACTGTTTTTTTGGGACATTTTCGGAAGCGGAGAGAGAGCTTCCTTATCGGAACCAAAGCCCAAAGACAGAACAAAGAGAGTCTCTGTTCATGGGCGAGAACCTGTCTGTCACCCAATCTCAAATAGTCCCCATCCATTGCCAAAAGCAGCAGCCAGTATAAAGAATGCACTGTAGAGTGAGCAGATCTGACTGCTCAATGACCTGACAGTGCAGGAAGAAAAGGCACAAACTACTAAGATATTGCCAGCTTAGAACCAAACCTCACCCATGGTACCTGTAACATTTATACAGACAAGGCAGCCAGTTATCTCCCTCCCCGGGAAGAAATAGGGATTTCAATGTGCCAATTGGCCTATGCTGCTGTTTAGCCACCGAACAGCCTATATCCCTAATGCCGTGTGCCAGCGGAGTTTCTGTCTCACTGACCTGACTGAGGGAGACAGAGCTGCTTTTTACTGTTTGAGGTTTGTTTTATGGGTGCCCAATGGGAATGGCAATGCTAAGTTGTTGAGAAGAATCAGGATTGAATCAGATTTCAAAAAGGATGGTGTGAACCTGGGTTTCATCGAGAGCTCCGGCTCCACCAGAATCATAGAAGCCTACAGTGCAAGATGAGGCCATTCAGCCCATCGAGTCTGTACCAATCATAACCCCAATAAGACCCTCTCCCCATAACCTCATGCATTTATCCTGCTAGTCCCCCTGACACTAAGGGGCAATTTTAGCATGGCCAACTCATTTAAACCGCACATCTTTGAACTGTGGGAGGAAACTGGAGCACCCAGAGGAAACCCACACAGACATGGGGAGCATGTGCAAACTCCACAGAGACAGGGAATCAAACCTGGGTCTCTGGCAGACAGCAGTGTTAACACTGTGCCACCCTAACCTCTCAAAGCTCTTTAGCTCTAATGCCTTTGTGGAGGATCCTTTTTTGGATTCAAAACTTGTAGGTCCCACCTACAGTGTGGGCTTGTTCGATGCAGCTCTGTATGGCAGCGAGGAATAAAATCAAGAACTGAGTGCCTCACTCAGCCATTTCAGGCAGTAGTTAAGAGTCAACCACATTGCTGAGAGTCTGGAGTCACATGTAGGCTAGACTAGTAAGGATGGCAGATTTCTTTCCCTAAAGGACATTAGTGAATCTCTTGGGTTTTTAGATGTTGAGGCCCACTACTCAGACTAGCTTTCAATTCTGGATTTATCAATTAGTTGAATTCACATTTCACCAGCAGCCGTGGTGGGACTTGAGGCCGTGGTCCCAGAGCATTAACCTGGGCCTCTGGATTACTAGTCCAGTGACATTACTACTCTGCTGCCATTTCCCCTCTTCAGTGATTTTTAAATCAGAAAACTGTAAATTGATCTTCAGCTTTCAGAACGGGGTTACCTCCCACAATAGGGCGGCACAGCAGCACACAGATTAGCATTGCTGCATCTCAGCACCAGGGAGCTGGGTTTGATTCCCGGCTTGGGTCACTGTCTTTGTGGAGTTTGCACGTTCTCCCCATGTTTGCGTGGGTTACCTCCGGGTGCTCTGGTTTCCTCCCACAGTCCAAAGATAAGCAGGTTAAGCTCATTGGCCATACTAATTGCCCCTTAATATCAGAGAGTTAATGGTTATGGTTATGGCAATAGGGCTTGGGTGGGATTGTGCTCGGTGTAGACTCAATGGGCTGAATGACCTACATCTGCACCATCAGGATTCTATGATTCACGCCTGAATACACCAAGCAATATCATTAAATACAAAGTAAAGATAGTAATGACCATATTTTTTTCCCCTACCAAAATGTGAAAGTTGAAATATTATAAATGCATTTTAACAGAATCTTGCACTCGACTGGTGCAAGGTACATCCAATTCCCCCAATTTCTACAAAAGGAAAATGCTCTGGGCTGATGGGTTTCATGGTCTCTTCCTGTGCCACAAATTCGTCTATACTTCTAGCTCAAGCTGTTAAATATTTGAAGACTGTGAACAATGAGATCAATAGTCCCCTCTGAAAGTCCCATTGTGTTTACACAGACAGATCCCAGCTCAGGTATGTTGAGGTCTACTGCTCTTCCAGTTCAAAGCAAGATAATTGTTTGAGTGATTTGTAATCTTAAATGCTGCTGTGTTGAGGAAACACCACCAATTCCAGGATCCCTCCCAACGTATCATCCCAACGTGGAAACATATTGCCCTTTTTTCATTGTCACTGGGTCAATCCCACGAGTTATATTCAGAACCATCGGAGGGTTTGAGTACAGGAGTAAAGATTCTTGCTGGAGTTGTATTTAGCCTTGGTATCTGTGCTGGGTGTATTGTGTACAGCAGGGGTTCACTGAAGGTTCACTGGACTGATTCCTTGGATGACTGGAAGTCCATTGAGGAGAGATTGAGGAGACTGGGGTTGTATTCTCTCCAGTTTAGAAGAATGAGAGGCAATTGAAGCATACAATGTTTCTTACAGGGCTTGATAGGGTAGATGCAAGAAAGGTATTACCCCTGCCTTTGGACAGGTATAGAACCAGTGACAATAAGAGGCAGACCACCTCGAACTGAGATAAGGAACTTCTTCACTAGAAGATAGTGAATCTTTTGGAATTCTCTATCCTAAAGGGCTGTGGAGGTTTAGACATTAAGTGTATTTAAAACTGAGATTGAAAGATTTCTAAATATTCAAGATATCAAGGGAAAATAGCATTGGGAACAGTATAGTAGAAGACTAGCTATGATCTAGTTAAATCTTGGAGCAGGTTTAAAGGGCCAAATGACCTACTGCTGATTCTATTATCTTCTTATCACATGGGCTGCCTCAGTTCAAAACGATATTTTTACCAGAAGTGGTTTAATTATATGCAGTGAACACCTGGCTTTTCATCTCCAAACTATGGAGACAAAGGCGAATATTGAAAATGTAAGCTATTTTAATCAGAGAGTGGAACATTTACCTCCTTGCCACACAATACAGTTGCCGATCTGATCAACAACGAACATCAGAAGGAAGCCCATGACGAGAGAGATGCCAATAATGAAGTGAGGAGGTACAAACTGTTTTGTGTCAGCCTGGTTTCTGTCAGACATCTGGATTTCTGCGAGGACTTGACTCTGGGACATATTCCTGGGCTGATCTGCAATTTCAGATAAAATGTTTTTCCAAAGTGTATTTTATAGAACATAGAACATAGAACATAGAACAATACAGCACAGAACAGGCCCTTCGGCCTTCGATGTTGTGCCGACCAAAATAAAAAGCAATGCCCCTCCTAACTAAACCATTCCCTTCTCATCCATATACTTATCAACTAACCTCTTAAACGCCACCAAACTTGGCGCATCTACAACAGCTGCAGGCAGGGCATTCACTCCCTAATCACTCTTGAGTAAAGAACCTACCTCTGATATCCGTCTATAACTCATACCCCTTAATTTAAAGTGTGTCCCCTCGTGCTAGCTTTCTCCATCCTAGGAAAAGGCTATCACTGTCCACCCTATCCAAACCTCTAATTATCTTATATGCTTCAATAAGATCCCCCTTAGCCGCCTCCTTTCTACGAAAACAACCTCAAATCCTTCAACCTCTCTTCATAGGACCTGCCCTCCATACCAGCAACATCCTGGTAAACCTCCTCTGTACCCTCTCCAATGCCTCCACATCTTTCTTATAATGTGGCGACCAGAACTGCACACAATACTCCAAGTGCGGCCGCACTAGAGTTTTGTACAGTTGCAACATGATGCTGCGGCTCCTAAATTCAATCCCCCTACCAATAAAAGCTAAGACTCCATAAGCCTTCTTAACAACTTTATCCACTTGACTGCCTACTTTCAGGGATCTATTGACACATACACCAAGATCCTTCTGTTCCTCAACACTATTAAGAGCCCTACCATTAGCCCTATACTCTACACATTTATTGTTCCTGCCAAAGTGCATTACCTCACACTTTTCCACATTAAACTCCATTTGCCACCTCTCGGCCAGCTCTGCAACTTTCAAGTCACTCTGTAAACTAAAACACCCCTCTTCACTATCTACCACACCACCAACTTTAGTATCATCTGCAAATTTACTGATCCATCCCTCAATACCCTCATCCAGATCATTTATAAAAATTACAACAGCAGGGGCCCCAAAACAGACCCCTGGGCACACCACTTGTCACCGAACTCCACGATGAATATCTCCCATCAACCACCACCCTCTGTCTTCTATCTGCAGCCAATTTCTAATCCAATTAGCTAAATCACCCTCTATTCCACACATCTGCATTTTCTGTAGAAGTCTTCCATGGGCCACCTTATCAAAAGCCTTACTAAAGTCCATATATCTACATCACCGCCTTACCCCCATCCACCTCTCTGGTCACTTTCTCAAAAAACTCAATGAGGTTAGTAAGGCATGACCTACCCTTCACAAAACCATGCTGACTATCCCCAATCAATTCATTTCTCTCTAAATAACTATAAATCCTATCCCTAATAATTCTCTCCAATACCTTGCCCACACAGAAGTAAGACTCACTGGCCTATAATTCCCTGGAAGGTCTCTCTCCCTTCTTAACAATGGGACCACATTCGCCATCCTCCGTCTCCGGAACAACACCCGTAACCACGAAGAATTTCAGAAGAGTTTTGTTTTGCTTTTAGTCAAAGTCCCTCTCCCCCCCACCCCCCCCCTCTCACACCCCTCAAACCCACCCCCTCCATACCCCCCTCATTCCCCCACACCCACCTCCCCTCACACCCACCATTCACGAACACTCCCTTCCCCCACTCCCACATGACCCCTCCATCTCCTCCTACCAGGCCCCACCCTATAATAATTGACAGAGGAACAGAATCACAGATATATAACTAACTAACCTGGAGGGGATAATCTGAAAGATTTATATATCTAAATAGAGAGGGCAAGATATTGTTAAATTTGACAAAACTATCAGTTTTCTGTCAGGAGAACATATCCTAAGGCAGCCAGACATGTGATTTTATATTGGACAGCCTTCATTACAACCATATTTCACTGTTAGGCGGAGTATGATATCCTGAGGTAAAACTTCCCCATTCGAACCTTTCTGACATAAAAAGCACATCATGGGCTGCAAAGAGGTCTGAAAGGACTGAGTGTGAGAAAGGGAGGTGTGAGGTGAAATTGCTGGGCCTCTGACGCAAATCTTTGTCTCTTCCTTGGACACAGGTGAGGTCCCAGAGGACTGGAGAAGAGCTAATGTTGTACCGTTGTTTCAAAAGGATAGTAGGGATAACCCTGGAAATTATAAGCCGGTGGGTTTGACGTCAGTGGTAGGGAAGCTGTTGGAGGGGATTCTTAGAGATAGGATGTATAGGCACTTAGAGCATTGCGATCTGATTAGGGATACGCAGCATGGATTTGTTAAGGGGAGGTCGTGCCTCACGAATCTGGTAGAATGTTTTGAGGAGGTGATGAAAACGGTTGACGAAGGGCGAGCCATTGATGTCGTCTATTTGGATTTTAGTAAGGCGTTTGACAAAGTCCCTCATGGAAGGTTAGTTGAGAAGGTCAAGGCTAATGGGATACAAGGACAGGTAGCTAAATGGATAAGCAACTGGCTTGGTAATAGGAGACAGAGAGTAATAGTGGAACGGTGTTTCTCTAGCTGGAGGTCGGTCACTAATGGTGTGCCACAGGGCTCGGTACTGGGACCTCTTCTATTTGTAATATATATAAATGACTTGGAAGAGGGAGTAAGTGGAGTGATCAGCAAGTTTGCAGACGATACAAGATGGCTGGACTTGCGGATAGTGAGGAGCATTGTCAGGCGATGCAGCAGGACATAGATAGGCTGGTAGCTTGGGCAGACAGATGGCAGATGGAATTCAATCCTGATAAATGTGAGGTGATACATTTCGGGAGAAAGAATGTAGAGGGGAGGTATATGATAAAGGGTAGACCTATTAAGAGTATAGAAATGCAGAGGGACCTGGGGGTGCAGGTAAACAAGTCTCTGAAGGTGGCAGAGCAAGTGGAGAAGGTTGTGAAGAAAGCATATAGTATGCTAGTCTTTATAGGAAGGGCTATAGAGTACAAGAGCTGGCCTTTAATGTTGCAGTTGTATAAAACGCTGGTTAGACCTCATTTGGAATACTGCATCCAGTTCTGGTCGCCTTACTACCGGAAGGTATAGAGACTCTGGAGAGAGTGCAGAGGAGGTTTACCAGGATGCTGCCTGGTATGGAAGGTCCGAGTTAGGAGAGATTAGGCAATGGGGTCTGTTTTCCTTAGAAAGACGTAGATTTAGAGGAGATCTAATAGAGGTGTACAAGATTATGAGGGGTATAGATAGAGTAAACAGGGTTAAGCTTTTTCCTAGGATGGATTCAAATAGCACGAGAGGTCACGGGCTCAGGGTGAGGGGGGTAAGGTATAATTTGGATGCTAGAGGGAGTTTTTTCACACAGAGGGTGGTGGGGGTATGGAATGCGCTACCAAGTAAAGTGGTGGAGGCAGGTACTCTGGAGATATTTAAGAAATACTTAGATGGGCACATGAACAGAATGGGAATGGAGAGGTATAGAAAACTGATTTAAAATAGGGATCATGAGCCTTGGGAGTCCCTGGGAAGTGTGTAAATATATGATGATATTGATGTACTTGTTTTTATCCTACAGGTGCTTTGGTCCACCTTGTTGTCTAACAAGAGGCATACACGCGATGGGTCGTGAGAGGGCTGCTCTTGGATTTTTTTCGAGAGTATCCTAGTGCTTCACGTCGTTAGTGTACGCTTGACTGGACCATTTGATGGGCAACACGACAGCTCAGTGACTATCGCTGTGCTGTGCAGATACATGGATTTGGGCCTGTGTCTGTGGGAGTTTGCGCATTCTCCCCGTGCTTGCGTGGGTTTTCTCTGGGAGCTCCAGTTTCCTCCCACATCCCAAGATGTGCTCTTAGGCTAATTGGCAAAACAAATTCTCCCTAAATTGTCTCAAATTTGGTTCTTAATCCATAGATCTATAAACATGGACAGGGATCGCGGGTAGAGGTGGGAACATTGGGGTGGTGGCGCAGGCTCGTTGGGCCGAAGGGCCTGTTTCCCGTGCTGTTTTGTTCTTTGTTATATAAATGCAAGTTACTCTTTTTCTTTCTAATCAAATCAATTAGGAGAGTGAGGTTGTTCCATCTGAGTCAGAAGCACTGAGTATCTCACCGAAAAACAGGATCAAAGAATTGCTTCATCAGTGGAGTGAGATACAGTGGCTCGTGCAGGGGACAGAGGGAAGCAGGAGGGAATGGGAAAAGGGATAAGGGGTGGAGAAGGGGAAAAGGAGCTGTAGGGTTTAGGTGAGGAGGGGAAAGCTCTTATGGCCTATGATTGTACTGCCATTTAGATTTTACACTTGTGAACTCAGAGAGTAAGATCATTCTGTATGAATACTCTGAGTCTCACTGCTCCTACAGTTTAGCTATTCCATATTCATGCCCGGTCTAATCTTCCACCTTGATGTATATGGCAGTCAATTTGTTCAGATTGGTAGAGAATGATTCCAGTGGTATGGCTCAATCCCCGTGTTAGATAGTGCACCGTGCCCAGTCTCCATTCCTTTCCTCAGGCTGGAAGCTGGCTGATACCCCACAAGCTAACACAGAGAGAGATATTCCCTGGATCTATATAAATGCAGTATCAATAGTGACCGAGTGTAAGTGACCACACACCTGCTGTGCTACTGCTCAGCAGCAACTCGATTCCCTCAGGAATAATGATGGCCAGCGCTGTACCACACAGTAATCCAGCTCCCAGCACAGTTACAAACTTCAGCTTCTCCTAACAGGTTCCAGAGAGAGAATACGAGAGGACAACATTATTAGAGCAGCAAAAACTGACTGTTCAACAATACAGGCCGACTGCCCCCCCCCGGGCAGGCCAACTGCCCCCCCCCGGGCAACACAGGCCGACTGCGCCCCCCCCCCCCCCACCCCGGGAAAACACGGCCGTTGTCCCCCCCCCGGAGTACACAGGCTGACTGCCCCCCCCCCGGAGAACACAGGCCGACTGCCCCCCCACCGCGGCAACAAAGGCCGACCGTTAGGGCGAAGGGGATAAGGTATAATTTGGATGCTAGAGGGAGTTTTTTCACACAGAGGCTGGTGGGGGTATGGAATGCGCTGCCAAGTAAAGTGGTGGAGGCAGGCACGCTGGAGTTATTTAAGAAATACTTAGATGGGCACATGAACAGAATGGGAATGGAAGGGTATAGAAAACTGATTTAAACTAGGGATCATGAGCCTTGGGAGTCCCTGGGAAGTGTGTAAATAAATGATAATATTGATGTACTTGTTTTTATCCTACAGGTGCTTTGGTCCACATTGTTGTCTAACAAGGGGCATACACGCGATGGGTCGTGAGAGGATTTTTTTGAGAGTATCCTAGTGCTTCACGTCGTTAGTGTATGCTTGACCTGGACCTTGATGGGCAACACGACAGCTCAGTGACTATCGCTGTGCTGTGCAGATACATGGATTTGGGCCTGTGTCTGTGGGAGTTTGCGCATTCTCCCCGTGCTTGCGTGGGTTTTCTCCGGGTGCTCCGGTTTCCTCCCACATCCCAAAGATGTGCTCTTAGGTTAATTGGCAAAACAAATTCTCCCTAAATTGTCTCAAATTTGGTTTTCAATCCATAGATCTATAAACATGGACAGGGATCGCGGGTAGAGGTGGGAACGTCGGGATGGTGGTGCGGGCTCGTCAGGCCAAAGGGCCTGTTTCCTGTGCTGTTTTGTTCTTTGAGTGCTCCCCACGGTAATACACACTGACAGTTCTACAATAATAAACTCCTGTTGTAAATTGCCATGTTCTTAAAGATTCTCAGCCTGATTGACTACTGTGGTATCTTCAAAGTTCTTACATGGTTTAATTTGCTCTTTTCATATACAGTGTATTATGATATTGTTCTTTCCTGACATTAAACTCAGTGAGGCTCAAACCAATATTTTACGACAGATAATCAGCAAACAAACATTAACTAAACAACAATGAGCTGCTCATTGGTATGTATGATTCTAAAGGTTTAAAGTTCAAATTCGGGTAAGTCTAGTGTTTACTTTAACCCTGCAGAATATACAGTGACTGTGTACAGTTACACAGTGAGTGATCCCGACCCTGCAGAATAGACAGTGACTGTGTACAGTTACACAGTGAGTGATCCTGACCCTGCAGAATATACAGTGACTGTGTACAGTTACACAGCGAGTGATCCCGACCCTGCAGAATATAGTGACTGTGTACAGTTACACAGCGAGTGATCCTGACCCTGCAGAATATAAGTGACTGTGTACAGTTACACAGCGAGTGATCCCGACCCTGCAGAATATACAGTGACTGTGTACAGTTACACAGCGAGTGATCCTGACCCTGCAGAATATACAGTGACTGTGTACAGTTACACAGCGAGTGATCCCGACCCTGCAGAATATAGTGACTGTGTACAGTTACACAGTGAGTGATCCTGACCCTGCAGAATATACAGTGACTGTGTACAGTTACACAGCGAGTGATCCTGACCCTGCAGAATATACAGTGACTGTGTACAGTTACACAGCGAGTGATCCTGACCCTGCAGAATATACAGTGACTGTGTACAGTTACACAGTGAGTGATCCTGACCCTGCAGAATATACAGTGACTGTGTACAGTTACACAGTGAGTGATCCTGACCCTGCAGAATATACAGTGACTGTGTACAGTTACACAGCGAATGATCCTGACCCTGCAGAATAAACAGTGACTGTGTACAGTTACACAGTGAGTGATCCTGACCCTGCAGAATATACAGTGACTGTGTACAGTTACACAGTGAGTGATCCTGACCTGCAGAATATACAGTGACTGTGTACAGTTACACAGCGAGTGATCCTGACCCTGCAGAATATATAGTAATTATATGTTTACACAGCGAACGATCCTTACCCTGATGAATAAGTGGTAACTTGTTTGATTTATTATTGTCACATGTATTAACATATAGTGAAAAGTATTGTTTCTTGCCAACTATACAGACAAAGCATACTTCATAGACAAGGAAATGAGACTGCAGAATATAGTCATAGCTAGGGTGTAGAGAAATGTCAACTTAATGCAAGGTAGGTCCATTCAACAGTCTGACAGCAGCAGGGAAGAAGCTGTTGTTGAGTCGGTTGGTACGTGACTTCAGACTTTTGTACCTTTTTCCCAAACGAAGAAGATGGAAGAGCGAATGTCCGGGTGTGTGGGGTCTTGCTCATGCTGCTACTTTTCTGAGGCAGCGGGAAGTGTAGACAGAGTCAGTGGATGGGAGGCTGGTTTGAGTGATGGATTGGACTACATTCATGATCCTTTGTAGTTTCTGTGTAATAACTGTTAGTATTACAGCTAGAAAGCGAGAATTTAACCACCGATCCTTGACATTCAATGGGATTATCATCGTTGAATCCCCAATTATCAATATTCTGGAGATTACCAGAAACTCAACTGGACTCGCTACCTCAATACTGTGGTGACAAGGGCAGGTAAGAGGCTGGAAATAGTGCAGTGAGTAACTCACTTCCTGATTCCCTAAAGCATGTCAGGAATGCAATGGAATACTGTCCACTTGCTGGACAAATGCAGCACCAACAACACTGAATCATCTCGACACCATCCAGGAAAGGACAGTGTGCACTATCAGCATCCCCTTTACTATGTGGACCAATCATTCCCTCCACCAGCAGTGCACAGTGGCAGTGGTGTGTGTAGAGTCCTCAAGCAGCAGTGGATCTAGGAGAGATAGTGGCATAGTGGTAATATCACTGAGGGGGACATGGGAGAAATCCCACCACAGGAGCTGGTGGGATTTATATTAATAAATAAATCTGGAGTACAAGTTCTCAGTAATGGTGACTATGAAACTATCTGCTTCACTAATGTTCCTTTAGGAGAGAGTATCTGTCATCCTTTTCGAAATGTGACTCCAGATTCACAGCAACGTGGTTGTCCTGTGTTACAGCTGAGCAAATGATTCAGCTCAGGAGCAAATAGGGATGGGAATAAAATACCGGCAATGTCCACGTCCATTAAAAAAATCTTACCAAGGCCCCAAAACTGCACCTTCTAAATCCAGAGCTTCCAACACTGAGAAAAACAGCAGGCAGGAGGGAACACCACCACCTGCAAGTTCCCCTCCAAACCACAGACCAGCTGAGAGAGATAGTGTCGTCCCTTCACCGACACTGGGTCAAAACCTTTAAAACTCCCTCCCTCCCTAAGTAGAGGTGGGTATAATTTTGTCTTTTAGAAACTGTTTAGACAGTTACATGGATGAGTATAGAGGGATATGGGCCAAACACAGACAACTGGGACTAGCTTAGGGGTTAAAAACTGGGCGGCATGGAGAAGTTGGCCTGTTTCTATTCTGTAAGCCTCTATGACACTAACAGCACTGTAGGTGTACCTACATCACATGGACTGAAGTGATTCAAGAAGGTAGCTCCCCATCCCCAACAAAGGCTGGTCGAGCCAGCGACGCCCACACCCCACGAGGGTATAATGAGAAAAATGATCTGGTCATTATTATGGTGAGAAAGATGTGAACCATTGAGAAGGGGCAGTGCAGGGAGCTGGGATTTAACAGCTGGGTTACTTAGAGAAACTGCATTTGTTTAGAATTCTTACTATGGACTGGAGAAGTTTCAAGCAATTATGTTATCAGTATTTAAGTTATTAGCATAAACGGCTCCCAGTTTTACCTGAAGAATAAGTCATGTTAAAGTAATTAGTTGTATTACAAGACACTGGTGATAACATTGAGGTGCAGAGAAATACAAGTCCTTTCATTAATTCATACTGTGGGTGGATTTATATCAATGGGTAAGCCTGTACGATGTATTGTCACTGTGCTCACACACTGGCTCAGTATTTGTTTTTCTGGAACCCAGTTCATTAATAAACAGAGTTGCCTCTCTCCTTCTCTTCATAACAAGGGAACAAGCTCTTAGCCAGATTCAATTCTCAAAGCACCTTTTGTCTTATCAAGGGGGTCAAATGTACAATTTCTCACAGGCAATGCCAAGGATTCAGAACAAGTGCAAACAATTGGTGGGCTCTTTTATACCAGGAACCAGGGGAAGGGAGACAGGCTCACACTTATCCACATCCTCCGACCCATTTACCCACCCACCCACTTCACCTAGTGTCAGCATGGAACTAGATCCATGTCCTAGGAACTAGGACATGCGATAATGCGGGAGCTGGAGAAGCAAAACTGAGGGAGACACAGGCAAGCAGAGCTGGATTAGGGGGCAAACAGTCAACTGCACTATGAAGAGGCATCAGAGTGATAAACCCAACTCGTGATGGTCAGAAAGCTGAGATACAAACACCTTTTAGCTTTGCCCTGGTACAGAGGTCCTCTACCCACGAGTTCTGATCCTTAATCCCAGCCTGGAACACACAACACACTCTATCCTTCATTGGGAACAGCCCTCCTCAAAGCCGAGTCAGGGTCTGAAAGCAGAGGATTGGAGAGGAAATGGAGGGCCTACAGTAGGCAGTCATTTATAGATAGAAAGAAGAACATGGCCTTACAGTCAATGTTCAGGCAGTTAGGAAACTGGCAAGCAGGAGCTCAAGGGATAATAATCTCTACATTACCCGTGGTACAAGTGAGTACAGAAATAGAATAGACAGATGTGTGGCAGGAGAGGTAATACAGGAGGGAGGACTTTAACTTCTTGGGTTATTGGGTTGGTTCTGTGGGAGATGGGAGCTGTACAGACTGGAGGAAAGGTACCTGAACAAAGCTGGGGCCAATGGTCTTATGGAATGGTATATTAGTGCTATTTAAACTCTCCAGGAGGTAATATTAGAGAGAATTAGGAGAGACAGATAGCAATGGGAGGAGGAAACAGTAAGGTTATTAGGTAGTATCGGAGTAAGAAGGAATGGAATACAATCCAAATTGTGATTCATGATTGTGATTGGGTGGCACAGTGGTTAACCCTGATGCCTCACAGCATCAGGGACCCAGGTTCAATTCCTGCTTGGGTCACTGTCTGTGTTGCACATTCTCCCCGTGTCTGCATGGGTTTCCTCCGGGTGCTCCGGTTTCCTCCCAGAGTCTGAAAGAAATGCAGATTGGGTGAATTGGCCTTGCTAAATTACCCCTTAGTGTCAGGGGGGATTGGATTGTGTAAATGCATGGGGTTATGTGGATAGGACCTGGGTGGGATTGTAGTTGGTGCAGACTTGATGGACCGAATAGTCTCCTTTTGCACTGATTGCCTGGAGTGAGGTCTGGTCACACATAGCCAGGGAGTAATATGTGGTGGTGATAATGGAGACCTGCCTCTAAAAGGGCTAGCCTGGTATTAAATATTCCAGGACACAAGATGTTCAAGAAAGATGGGGAGCGAAGGAAAGGAGAAGGAGGGGTGGCAGGATTGATTAGTGCTGGAGACAGAGAGTCTCAGGGTTAAGTTAGAGACATTTAATTGGTTAAAGCTAAGTAAATACCATAAGGTTGCTGAGTGTAGTCTACAGGTCACTGATATCTACAAGGTGTAGAGAAGTAAGAATTATAGAGTAGTTACAAAGGGAGACTTCATTTATACAGACTGGGATAGTGGGAGCACAAAGAGAGCTAAGAGTTTCTTGAGTGTGCTCAGGAGACCTTCCTCCATCAGCACGTTTCCAACAAGGCATTGGTCGACCGGGTTCTTAGCAAAGAGATGGGCCAAGTGTCAGGAGAAGGTTTAGTTAGGGAACAGTGATCATAAAGTATAGAACAGGACAAGGAGCAATCCAGAGGAAGAATAATTAACTAGGGAAAAGGGAGCTTTAATCGGGTAAGAATGAGGCAAAACAGTGGCTGAACAATGGGCTGCCTTTAAAGAGACAGCAAGTAGTCTCACAACACCAGCTTTTAAAGGGAGAGTTCAGACTCCTTTGAGGTGCATTCCTACAAAGGGGAAAGACAGGGAAAATAAAGCCAGAACTCCCTGGGTGACAAAAAATCTAGAGAGCAAGATGGAGCCAAATAAAGGTGCATCTGAAAAATGTCAGGTGGAGAGAGTGAGAGGAGACTGGCAGCTAACATAAAGAGAATCCAAATGTTCACAATAAGTATTTAAATAATAGAAGGATGGGCTGATTATGGACCAGAGAGAGGAGGGGGAGAAGAGGTGGTGGGGGAGGGGGGGGGGGGGGGAATTCAAGAACAGCTTCTTCGTTGCCGTCATTAGACTTTAGAATGGAGTTGTGTTGCATTAAGTCGATCTTTCTTCTCCCCGGTTATAACTATAACACTGTCTTCTGCACACTTTTGTTTCCTTCTCTATGAACAGTACACCGTTTCTGTGTAGCATCCAAGAAACAATACTTTTCATTGTATGTTAATACATGTACAATAATAAATCAAATCACAGACACATCCCCACCACTGTTGTATCCAACTGTCATACGGCGACACAGCTAGACCCCAGTGTTACACACGGCGACACAGCTGGACCCAGTGTTACACACGGCGACACGCTGGACCCCAGTGTTACACACGGCGACACAGCTGGACCCCAGTGTACACACGGCGACACAGCTGGCCCCAGTGTTACACACGGCGACACAGCTGGACCCAGTGTTACACACGGCGACACAGCTGGACCCCAGTGTTACACACGGCGACACGCTGGACCCTGCGACACAGCTGGACCCCAGTGTTACACACGGCGAACAGCTGGACCCAGTGTTACACACGGCGACACAGCTGGACCCCAGTGTTACACACGGCGACACAGCTGGACCCCAGTGTACACAGGCGACACAGCTGGACCCCAGGTTACACACGGCGACACAGCTGACCCCAGTGTACACACGGCGACACAGCTGGACCCCAGTGTTACACACGCGACACAGCTGGACCCCAGTGTTACACACGGCGACACAGCTGGACCCCAGTGTTACAACGGCGACACAGCTGGACCCAGTGTTACACACGGCGACACAGCTGGACCCCAGTGTTACACACGGCGACACAGCTGGACCCCAGTGTTACACACGGCGACACAGGGCCAGTGTACAGGACACACGCGACACAGCGGACCCCAGTGTTACACACGGCGACACAGCTGGACCCCAGTGTTACACACGGCGACACAGCTGGACCCCAGTGTTACACACGGCGACACAGCTGGACCCCAGTGTTACACACGGCGACACAGCTGGACCCCAGTGTTACACACGGCGACACAGCTGGACCCCAGTGTTACACACGGCGACACAGCTGGACCCCAGTGTTACACACGGCGACACAGCTGGACCCCAGTGTTACACACGGCGACACAGCTGGACCCCAGTGTTACACACGGCGAGAGAGTTCTGAGTAAAGAACCTACCTCTGACATCTGTCCTATAATTATCACTCCTCAATCTAAAGTTATGTCCCCTCGTGTTAGCCATCACCGTCCGAGGAAAAAGGCTCTCACTGTCTGTCCTATCTGACCCTCTGATCATCTTGTATGCCTCAATTAGGTCATCTCTTAGCCTTCTTCTCTCTAATGAAAATAATCTCAGGTCCCTCAGCCTTTCCTCATAAGGCCTTCCCACCATACCAGGCAACATCCTGGTAAACCTCCTCTGCACCCTTTCCAATGCTTCCACATCTTATAATGCGTCGACCAGAACTGTAAACAATACTCCAAGTGCGGCCGCACCAGAGTTTTGTACAGTTACATGATCTCACGGCTCCGAAATTCAATCCCTCTGTCAATAAAAGCTAACACACTGTACGCCTTCTTAATAACCTTATCAACCTGGGTGCCAACTTTCAGGAATCTGTGCACATGGACACTGAGATCTCTCTGCTCGACAACACTATTAAGAGTTCTTCTGTTATCCCTATATTCTGTACTCCTGTTAGTCTTTCCAAAGTGAATCACCTCACACTATTCCACATTAAACTCCATTTGCCACCTCTCAGCCCAGCTCTGCAGTTTATCCACGTCCCTCTGCAAACTGTAACATCCATCCTCACTGTCTACAACTCCTCCGACTTTGGTATCGTCAGCAAATTTACTAATCCAACCCTCTACACCCTCATCCAGGTCATTTATAAAAACAACAAACTGCAGTGGCCTCAAGACAGATCCCTCCAGATTGAATATATCCCATATACCTCCACCCTCTGTCTTCTATCAGCAAGCCAATTCCTAATCCAAACTGCTAAATCACCCTCAATCCCAGGCATTTGCGTCATCTGTAGTAGCCTATCATAAGGAACTTTATCAAGCACTTTGCTAAAATCCATATACACTACGTCAACTACTTTACAGCGACAGAGCTGCAGCCCAGTGTTACACACGGCGACAGAGCCATGACAAGCCGTGACATATCCAGTGACATGGTCTGTATCCTGATGATATGAAGCTGCATTGCCCTCTGTGAAGTGGCTCCCGCACTTAGGAGGGAGACAGGAAGAGATGGATAATATCATCCACATTCCCAAACACACAGGTTCACTTCCAATTGGAATTCAATATCCAAAACAGAAATGATAGCAGGACAATTCCCTCATCATTCTTTCTGTGCGTCTGTCCGAGCCCCAATCTGTCTGTGCGTCTAACTGAGCCCCAGTCTATCTGGGTGTTTCTATTTCTCATTAAGCAGCGGGGTTGAGAGAACAGGAATGTGCTTATTTACAGGGAGGGAAGAGTTCACAGCACTTTGATACAAGTTCAACTTTCCAGCAAACGGCTTGAAAGTAATCACTGTGACTCGCATTAAGGTCGGAGTGAAAGGGACAGGGTTTGGGGCTGAAGAGTGAAAGGGACAGAGGCAGGCTTGTGGGTGAGGAAGCAGTCTCTTACCTGGGACAGTCTGATGGTTAAAGGGATCAGTCCCAGCAGCAAACAGCCCCCAAACATTGCCACAGAAAGCAGGATGATAGTCACCGCCCCGTCCATTCTGCCAGCCTTCGGCACACTGCTTGAGGCCCAGATATTCAGGCAGGCGGGAGGTCACTGAGCCAGGCTGCCGTCTCCAACATCATCTCCCCAAACTCAGCAACTCTGAACAACTGAACAACTCTCAAACTTTCCCCAAACTTTCCAACATCCACCCAGCGCACCCAGAATTTGGCGAGGAACAGCCAGGGAGGAACAGGGGGGACAGGGGGAGAGAGGGGAGGGGGAGGAGGGGGAGGGGGGGGGAGAGGGGAGAGGGGGGGGGAGGGGGGGGGGAGGGGGGGGGAAGGGGGCGGGGGGAGGGGGGGGAGGGGGAGGGGGGGGGGGGGGAGGGGGGGAGGGGGAGGAGAGAGGTGGGGCGAGGGGAGGGGGAGGAGGAGGAGGGGGAGGGGGGAGGGGAAGGGAGGGGGAGAGGGGAGGGAGGAGGGAGGAGGGGGGAGGGGGAGGGGGAGGGGGAGGGAGGGAAGGGAGGGGGTGGGGGAGGGAGGAGGAAGGGGGAGGGGGGTGAGGGGGGGAGGAGGAGGAGGGGGAGGGAAGGGGAGGGGAGAGGGGAAGGGAGGAGGGGGGGAGGGGGAGGAGGAAGGGAGGAGAGGGGGAGGGAGAGGGGGGGGGGAGGAGGGGAGGGAGGGACGGGGAGGGGGGGGGGGGAGGGGGGAGGGGGGGGAGGGGGGGGGAGGGAGGGGGGGAGGAGGGAGGGGGGGGGGGGGGGGGGGAGGAGGGGGAGGGGGGAGGGGGGGGGAGGAGGGGGGGGGGGGGGGGGGGAGGGGAGGGGGGGAGGGGGGGAGGGGGAGGGGGGGGGGGGGGGGGGGGGGGGAGGGGAGGGGGGAGGAGGGGAGGGGGGAGGGGGAGGGGGAGGGGAGGGGGGAGGGGAGGGGAGGGGGGGAGGGGGAGGGGGAGGGGGGGAGGAGGGGGGAGGGGGTGGGAGGGGGGGAGAGGAGGGGGGGGGGGAGGAGGGGGGAGGGGAGGGAGGGGGGAGGGGGGGGGAGGGGGGGGGGGGAGGGGGAGGGAGGGGGAGGGGGGGAGGGGGGGGAGGAAGGAGGGGGAGGGGGGGGAAGGGGAGGGAGGGGGGAAGGAGGGGGAGGGGGGAAGGGGGGAGGGAGGAGGGGGAGGGGGGGAGGGGGATAGGGAGGGGGGAGGGGGGAGGGGGGGAGGGGGAGGGGAGGGGGAGGAAGGAGGGGGAGGGGGAGGGGGAAGAGGGGAGGGGGGGAGGGGGAGGGGGAGAAGGAGGGGGAGGGGGGGAGGGGAGGGGGGAGGGGAGGGGGAGGGGAGGGGGGGGAGGGGAGGGGCGGAAGGAGGCGAGGAGGGGGAGGGGGGAAGGAGGGGGAGGGGGAGGGGGAGGGGGAAACGGGGAGGGGGAGGGGGGAAGGAGGGGAGGGGAAGGAGGGGGACCAGGGGAGAGGGGAGGGGGGGAAGGGGGGAGGGGAGGGGGGAAGGAGGGGGAGGGGGAAGGAGGGGGAAGGAGGGGGAGGGGAGGGGAGAGTGATAGGGGAGTGGGAGGGAGGGTGAGGGAGGAGGAGTGGAGGAGGAAAGTGAAGTAACTCCTGAGAGGTGAGTGTTCCTTCAGCAGGTTCCCTTTATATATTAACTCTGTTTGAGTCGGAGTGCTTTAGGTGCTCTGTCTGAATCCTGAACCACCTCACACTCCCCATTTATACAGACCCTAAGACTCCCTAACTGGACAGGTCATTATAGCTTCAATTAGGGAGCTCATACTCGAAGAGGCCAGCCTCTTGTGCCTCAGTGAGATTATTAAACCCCTCCCTGTGTAAGTCTGAGGAACCTCAGCAGTTATTACACCTCAGGGATCTCTTGCTTTTCAGAACTGGCTCCAGATCCTCCAACCCAGCAACCCAGCACACAGAGGGTGGTGGGAGAATGGAACTCACTGCCAAGTAAAGTGGTGGAGGCAGGGACTCTGGAGTTATTTAAGAAATACTTAGATGGGCACATGAACAGAATGGGAATGGAGGGGTATAGAAAACTGATTTAAAATAGGGATCATGAGCCTTGGGAGTCCCTGGGAAGTGTGTAAATAGATGATGATATTGATGTACTTGTTTTTATCTTACAGGTGCTTTGGTCCACCTTGTTGTCTAACAAGGGGCATACACGCGATGGGTCGTGAGAGGATTTTTTTCGAGAGTATCCTAGTGCTTCACGTCGTTAGTGTACGCTTGACCTGGACCATTTGATGGGCAACACGACAGCTCAGTGACTATCGCTGTGCTGTGCAGATACATGGATTGGGGCCTGTGTCTGTGGGAGTTTGCGCATTCTCCCCGTGCTTGCGTGGGTTTTCTCCGGGTGCTCCGGTTTCCTCCCACATCCCAAAGATGTGCTCTTAGGCTAATTGGCAAAACAAATTCTCCCCAAATTGTCTCAAATTTGGTTTTTAATCCATAGATCTATAAACATGGACAGGGATCACAGGTAGAGGTGGGAACATCGGGGTGGCGGCGTGGGCTCGTTGGGCCGAAGGGCCTGTTTCCCATGCTGTTTTGTTCTTTGTGCTGAGTTCATCTAAGAGGCGTCTCTCACAATGCCAGAGTTTGAGTTTGCCCCTTCCTTGGGCAGCTGCTGCTTTGCCTGCAGTGTCTCTTTCAGAATCCCAACTCTTCTGGATCATAGAGAGTGTGAGCTGGGCAGACTGGGCCGACTCTCCTTTGTTCTCAGTTCCCTGGACAGTGTTGGCTCCAGGTGATTTGGAGGCCTGTGCTTGGTCAGGATGTTTATTCAGGATGGTCTCACCCATGCGTGTTTGTCTTAGACTTAAATATTTCAAATACCCACTTGAGACCATTTTGTAATTTTTTACCCAATGCTTTCTCTGCTGTCCATGTGTCTCTCCCGGCTGATATTGCTATGGCTTTTGTGTTGAACTTCTGGTTGCTTCTTGTATACCAACATGTGACAATAATAAATCACAACAACCTACGGCACAATTCATCTGGACCTGGGGAGTTAGCCACTTTTAAGGTTGCCAACACCTCCAGAAAGTGAAGTTTATTAGTTACTTATAAGGCTTATATTAACACCACAATGACGTTATTGTGAAAGTCCCCTAGTCGCCACAGTTTGGATCAATCCATCTAACCAGCATGTCTTTCAGACTGTGGGAGGAAACCGGAGCACCTGGAGGAAGCCCACGCAGACATGGGGAGAATGTGCAGAAACCACACAGACGGTGACCCAAGCCGGGAATCGAACCCGGGTCCCTGGTGCTGTGAGGCAGCAGTGCTAACCACTGTGCTACTGTACTGCCCATACATATGCATGTAGCTTGTCCTTTTGAAGAACCTCTCTCCCTGAGTTCCATACCATCATTCTCATTCTCTTGGGTGTGGTGTCCCAGTAATAGCTTGTGATTGGTGACAATCACAAATTCCTGCCCACAAAGGTACTGATGAAATTTCTTCTCTCAATATTACTGCCAATGCCTCCTTATGAATATGAGCGTACGTTCTTCCTGCTATGGCCAAGGTCCTAGAGGCATATGCTATGCCATTGATATACTAATGTCCATTTTGCTATCTATGTGCTAATACTATTTTGGTGCTGTATGGCGACACATCACTGGTGGGCACTAATTCTTTACTGGGATTATAATGTGTTAAGACATTCAACGATGATAACCATTGCTTTATTTTCTTGAAATCTTGTTCTTTGTTCTTTGAAATCTTGACAAATGAATCATTCCCAGGCTTGATCCTTTTGTAGCAGAACCGAGGTGGAGGCGGGTTTGGTATGAATTTTCTATAGCACATCACCAGCACTGAAAAGGACCATATCTCTTGGATGGAGGTGGGACAATTTTAATCACCCACACCCAATCCTCCAAAGGATGTCGACCTGATTTGTTGGCCCAATAGGTCACATGAGGTACCAAGAAGAAGCATTTCTCCCTCTTTTGGTGCATCCAACGATTAAGAACTTCCTCCAGCTTGTGTAGGTGTTCTGCCTTTACCTGTAATGAAAATGTCATCCAGGTAAATGGCCATCTGAGGTTGGAATATATTCTCCATTGTTCTCTGGAATGTCAAAGCTGACGATCCATCAAAAGCTCACCTCATGTATTGCTGGAGGTATTTTAGTGTGTGGATTGTGGAATATTTCTGCAAATCTTCATCCAACTGCAACTGCAAAAATCATGATTCACGTCTAATTCTGAGAATAAAAGTCCTCTGCCAACTTTGCATATAAATCTCAATCCAGGGGAACTGGATATTTGTTCACTTGGGAATAGCGGTTGATTGTGTAAAGTCCCAGCAAAGAAGGACTGAACCATCTGGCTTCAAAACAGGCACCACTGGCGCTGCCCGTTCTGTAAACTGGACAGATTTTATGATACTTCCCGCTTCCACCCAGTCTTCGAATTTCTGTTTCCACTTTTTTTCTTCGAGTAAATGGTACTGGGTGTGTCTTGTAAATCACAGGACTGCATCCTGGTTGTAAGGTCGCCTTGCCTCCTTTCATGGTTCCTTACCTTTCCCAGAAAATATCCGGGTATTTGAGTAGGACTTCAGTCAAGCAACCATTTTCTAACTGGAAGGTGTTTCCCCAATCCAATCCAATCTAATCCAGCCAGTGGATTTCTCTCAGCCAGTTTCACCCCATTAGGCCCAGGCTCGAGCCATCCACTACCATTCGTGGTAACTGCACTGGTCACTTTTCGTACAAATGTTGTCCTCACAACTCTCAGAAGTTCCCCTGTATAAGTTCTCAGTGTTGCTGATGTCTTGGTTAAGGTTAGGGAGTTGGAATCCAGTGTGAATTTCACTGGTTCTCCGACCACTGATAGAACTGCACCTGTATCAATCTCCATTAATACTGGATGTCCGTTTAATCTTACAGTTATCTTAATTGGGTCCAATTTGAATATTGCCATGCAGTTTAATTCCACATCAGATGGAGTTTCCAGAGTGTAGGTTCTACTGGACACCGGCCAACATGTTGTTTTCCTAACTCTTGGCCTTGAGGCTTACTTTGCTGCTCCGAATCCACATTTCGGTAACAATTACATTGCCTTGCTGCGTGGGATTCTGAAGGGACT
This sequence comes from Sphyrna mokarran, assembly GCA_024679065.1. Lineage (NCBI taxonomy): Eukaryota > Metazoa > Chordata > Chondrichthyes > Carcharhiniformes > Carcharhinidae > Sphyrna > Sphyrna mokarran. The sequence goes on from JAGIQG010000005.1 coordinate 11,133,682, forward strand.
GTTGTTTGTCTGGTCAAAGCTTGGCCTTGTTTTGACACTGTCCTGCAGTCAGACCTGGGTTTCTTTGTATCCTGATCTTTCCTGAGGGAGGATTGCCTGCAGTCAAGTGTTAGTCCGTGAATCCAGTCGAACTGGTGTGGGTGTTGGGTTGCCTTGTGACTTGTCATTTTTTCCAATGATAAGGCCAGCTGTAGCATCTGTCTCCGGTCTAGTTGGGCTTCTGCCAACAGGCATTTCTGGAAAGTTATATATCCTGCAGACCAAATAGTCTCTTAGCACTTCATTAAACCTCAGCCCAAATTCACAAGCTTCTGTTAATCATCTCAACCTTGTTAAAAGCCTGTGAGCCCACGGGGTAATGTGGCAAATTAGATCAAAGGTGGGTTTAGTAACAAGAAACCAAGAGGGCGATGGATGCCCATACAAATGGAAAGTTGTTTCAAGTGGTGTTCAACAGGGTTTGGTATTGGAACCAAAAGAGAAAGTGCTGGAAAATCTCAGCAGGTCTGGCAGGAGAGAAAAAAGATTTTTTTCAGCACTTCTTCAGAATAGGCATACTTGGAAGAAAAGTATTTTCAGTATTTGTATTGTTTGATTTGGGACCCTTACTGTTTGTGTTATATGTTAATGATTGGGATGTAAATGTGGGGGAGGAGATTGGGAAATCTGCAAATGACTCTAAGATTAGCCGAGTAGTGGATAGTATGGAGGATAGTTATAATCTCCAAATGATATCGATGGGTTGTTGGAGTGGGCAGTACAATGGTAGATGGAGTTTAACACAGAGAATTGTGAGATCGTGTATTTAGGGAGGTCAAACAGTCACAGGGGGTACAAAATAAATGGGAATATACTGAGAGGGACGGATGAAGTGAGGGATCTCAGTCTACAAGTATACAGGTTCTTAAAGGCAGCAGTTCATGTAGACAGGGTTGTAAAGAAGGCTTATGTAAAGTCCTTTTTCATTGTTAGAGATATAGAATATAAAAAGATACAAATGTTGGAATTGTATAAAACACTTGGTGAGACGAGGATTGGAATATTGTGTGAAGTTCTGTCACCACATTACAGGAAGGACATAATTACTCTAGAGAAAGAGCACAGAAGGAGTTCACAGAAATATTACCAGGGCTAGAAAAGTATAGGAATGAGCAGAGATTGGATAGGTTGGGCTTATTTTTCTTGGAAGAAAGAAGGCTGAGGGGTGATCTGATTACAAAACTATGAGGGGAAGAGCGAGAATGGACTGGATAAAATTGTTTCTCTAGATGAATGGGTTCCCGTGGAATGGGCAGCACAGTGGCACAATGGTTAGCACTGCTCCCTCACAGCACCAGAGACTTGGGTTCGAGTCCTGGCTTGGGTCACCGTGTGGCGTTTGCACGTTCTCTCCATGTCTGCATGGGTTTTCTCTGGGTGCTCCAGTTTCCTCCCAGACTCTGAAAGACGTACTAGTTAGGTACATTGATCATGCTAAATTCTCCTTCAGTGTACCTGAACAGGCGCTGGAGTGTGACGACCAGAGGATTTTCACAGTAACTTCATTGCAGTGTTAGTGTCACAAGTAGGCTTACATTAATAAATAAATTTTAAGCCATTTATTGTTGCCATTATATTATTGGAGGTTGATGCCTGTCCACAGTATTGCTGTCTATTTGTAGAAGGGCAGAATCCAATACTGGGGCAAATCAAAGGTGTTATTTTACAGGTAAGATCATTTCAATATCTTGTTGAGCACCACAGGGTCGATACTGATCAGCGAAGCTCGAGAAAAACCATTGTTCCCAGAAACTGGAGAGATGGGATGTTGTCACAGCATTGAAACCTGTTTATCTGACACATTCTGTATCACAAAACAGATAGACACGGACAGCCGGACACAACCCATTAAGGTGAACTACTCAGCAAAATAGACCAACCTAATGTGATCAACTATAATCAATTCAAGTGATTCATATCAAGGATACCCTGTATTAAAAGTAATGTGTACAGCCTTTGTATCTTCAGAATGAGCTGAGATCCAGAGGAGACTTCACTGATCCTGGCCTGATTCTTCCTCATGCGTGTGTAAATAAAATCGTTTTACTGAAGGCTGTCCGAGACTCAAACTCCTTGCTTATTGCCTCTGACAGTATCCTCGTCCTAAGTAAGTGGGGAGACACTCTGTCACTCTGTGGGTGTATCTATACCCTTCCTACCAGCCCTGTGGGTGTCTATACCCTTCATACCAGCCCTGTGGGTGTGTCTATACCCTTCCTACCAGCCCTGTGGGTGTATCTATACCCTTCCTACCAGCCCTGTGGGTGTGTCTATACCCTTCCTACCAGCTCTGTAGGTGTGTCTATACCCTTCCTACCAGCTCTGTGGGTGTATCTATATCCTTCCTACCAGCCCTGTGGGTGTATCTATATCCTTCCTACCAGCCCTGTGGGTGTATCTATACCCTTCCTACCAGCTCTGTGGGTGTATCTATATCCTTCCTACCAGCCCTGTGGGTGTATCTATACCCTTCCTACCAGCCCTGTGGGTGTGTCTATACCCTTCCTACCAGCCCTGTGGGTGTGTCTATACCCTTCCTATCAGCTCTGTGGGTGTATCTCTATCCTTCCTATCAGCTCTGTGGGTGTGTCTATACTTTCCTACCAGCTCTGTGGGTGTATCTACACCCTTCCTACCAGTTTTGTGGGTGTGTCTATATCCTTCCTACCAGCCCTGTGGGTGTGTCTATATCCTTCCTACCAGCTCTGTGGGTGTGTCTATACCCTTCCTACCAGCCCTGTGGGTGTATCTATACCCTTCCTACCAGCTCTGTGGGTGTATCTATACCCTTCCTACCAGCTCTGTGGGTGTATCTATACCCTTCCTACCAGCCCTGTGGGTGTATCTATACCCTTCCTACCAGCCCTGTGGGTGTGTCTATACCCTTCCTACCAGCTCTGTGGGTGTATCTATACCCTTCCTACCAGCCCTGTGGGTGTATCTATACCCTTCCTACCAGCTCTGTGGGTGTGTCTATACCCTTCCTACCAGCCCTGTGGGTGTATCTATACCCTTCCTACCAGCCCTGTGGGTGTGTCTATACCCTTCCTACCAGCTCTGTGGGTGTATCTCTATCCTTCCTACCAGCTCTGTGGGTGTATCTATATCCTTCCTACCAGCTCTGTGGGTGTGTCTATACCCTTCCTACCAGCTCTGTGGGTGTGTCTATACCCTTCCTACCAGCCCTGTGGGTGTATCTATACCCTTCCCATCAGCTCTGTGGGTGTATCTATATCCTTCCTACCAGCCCTGTGGGTGTATCTATACCCTTCCTACCAGCCCTGTGGGTGTATCTATATCCTTCCTACCAGCCCTGTGGGTGTGTCTATACCCTTCCTACCAGCCCTGTGGGTGTATCTATATCCTTCCTACCAGCTCTGTGGGTGTATCTCTATCCTTCCTATCAGCTCTGTGGGTGTATCTATATCCTTCCTACCAGCCCTGTGGGTGTATCTATATCCTTCCTACCAGCTCTGTGGGTGTATCTATATCCTTCCTACCAGCCCTGTGGGTGTGTCTATACCCTTCCTATCAGCTCTGTGGGTGTATCTCTATCCTTCCTATCAGCTCTGTGGGTGTATCTATATCCTTCCTATCAGCTCTGTGGGTGTATCTATACCCTTCCCATCAGCTCTGTGCGTGTATCTATATCCTTCCTACCAGCCATGTGGTGTATCTATATCCTTCCTATCAGCCCTGTGTGTGTATCTATACCCTTCCTATCAGCTCTGTGGGTGTATCTATACCCTTCCTACCAGCTCTGTGGGGGTATCTATACCCTTCCTACCAGCTCTGTGGGTGTATCTATATCCTTCCTATCAGCCCTGTGGGTGTATCTATACCCTTCCCATCAGCTCTGTGGGTGTATCTATATCCTTCCTACCAGCCCTGTGGGTGTGTCTATACCCTTCCTACCAGCTCTGTGGGTGTATCTATATCCTTCCTACCAGCTCTGTGGGTGTATCTATACCCTTCCTACCAGTTTTGTGGGTGTGTCTATATCCTTCCTACCAGCCCTGTGGGTGTGTCTATACCCTTCCTACCAGCTTTGTGGGTGTGTCTATATCCTTCCTACCAGCTCAGTGGGTGTGTCTATACCCTTCCTACCAGGCCTGTGGGTGTGTCTATACCCTTCCTACCAGTTTTGTGGGTGTGTCTATATCCTTCCTACCAGCTCAGTGGGTGTGTCTATACCCTTCCTACCAGCCCTGTGGGTGTGTCTATATCCTTCCTACCAGCTCAGTGGGTGTGTCTATACCCTTCCTACCAACTCTGTGGGTGTATCTATATCCTTCCTACCAGCTCTGTGGGTGTATCTATATCCTTCCTACCAGCTCTGTGGGTGTATCTCTATCCTTCCTATCAGCTCTGTGGGTGTATCTATATCCTTCCTATCAGCTCTGTGTGTGTATCTGTATCCTTCCTATCAGCTCTGTGGGTGTATCTATATCCTTCCTACCAGCTCTGTGGGTGTATCTATATCCTTCCTACCAGCTCTGTGGGTGTATCTCTATCCTTCCTATCAGCTCTGTGGGTGTATCTATACCCTTCCTACCAGCTCTGTGGGTGTGTCTATACCCTTCCTACCAGCCCTGTGGGTGTATCTCTATCCTTCCTATCAGCTCTGTGGGTGTATCTATATCCTTCCTATCAGCCCTGTAGGTGTGTCTATACCCTTCCTACCAGCTCTGTGGGTGTATCTATACCCTTCCTACCAGCTCTGTGTGTGTATCTATACCCTTCCTACCAGCTCTGTGGGTGTATCTATATCGTTCCTATCAGCTCTGTGGGTGTATCTATACCCTTCCTACCAGCCCTGTGGGTGTATCTATACCCTTCCTACCAGCTCTGTGGGTGTATCTATATCCTTCCTACCAGCTCTGTGGGTGTGTCTATACCCTTCCTACCAGCTCTGTGGGTGTATCTATATCCTTCCTACCAGCTCTGTGGGTGTATCTATATCCTTCCTACCAGCCCTGTGGGTGTATCCATACCCTTCCTACCAGCCCTGTGGGTGTGTCTATACCCTTCCTACCAGCTCTGTGGGTGTATCTATATCCTTCCTACCAGCCCTGTGGGTGTGTCTATACCCTTCCTACCAGCTCTGTGGGTGTGTCTATACCCTTCCTACCAGCTCTGTGGGTGTATCTATATCCTTCCTGTCAGCTCTGTGGGTGTATCTATATCCTTCCTACCAGCCCTGTGGGTGTGTCTATATCCTTCCTACCAGCTCTGTGGGTGTGTCTATACCCTTCCTACCAGCTCTGTGGGTGTATCTATACCCTTCCTACCAGCTCTGTGGGTGTATCTATACCCTTCCTACCAGCTCTGTGGGTGTATCTATACCCTTCCTACCAGCTCTGTGGGTGTATCTATATCCTTCCTACCAGCTCTGTGGGTGTATCTATATCCTTCCTACCAGCTCTGTGGGTGTATCTACACCCTTCCTACCAGCTCTGTGGGTGTATCTATATCCTTCCTACCAGCCCTGTGGGTGTATCTATATCCTTCCTACCAGCTCTGTGGGTGTATCTATACCCTTCCTATCAGCTCTGTGGGTGTGCCTATATCCTTCCTACCAGCCCTGTGGGTGTATCTATACCCTTCCTACCAGCTCTGTGGGTGTGTCTATACCCTTCCTACCAGCTCTGTGGGTGTATCTATACTCTTCCTACCAGCTCTGTGGGTGTATCTATACCCTTCCTACCAGCTCTTTGGGTGTATCTATATCCTTCCTGTCAGCTCTGTGGGTGTATCTATACCCTTCCTACCAGCTCTGTGGGTGTGTCTATACCCTTCCTATCAGCCCTGTGGGTGTATCTATACCCTTCCTACCAGCCCTGTGGGTGTGTCTATACCCTTCCTATCAGCCCTGTGGGTGTATCTATACCCTTCCTACCAGCTCTGTGGGTGTATCTATATCCTTCCTACCAGCTCTGTGGGTGTGTCTATATCCTTCCTACCAGTTCTGTGGGTGTATCTATATCCTTCCTACCAGCTCTGTGGGTGTATCTATACCCTTCCTACCAGCTCTGTGGGTGTATCTATATCCTTCCTACCAGCTCTGTGGGTGTATCTATATCCTTCCTACCAGCTCTGTGGGTGTATCTATACCCTTCCTACCAGCTCTGTGGGTGTATCTATATCCTTCCTACCAGCTCTGTGGGTGTTTCTATACCCTTCCTGTCAGCCCTGTGGGTGTATCTATATCTTTCCTACCAGCTCTGTGGGTGTATCTATACCCTTCCTACCAGCTCTGTGGGTGTTTCTATACCCTTCCTACCAGCCCTGTGGGTGTATCTATACCCTTCCTACCAGCCCTGTGGGTGTATCTATACCCTTCCTATCAGCCCTGTGGGTGTATCTATACCCTTCCTATCAGCCCTGTGGGTGTATCTATACCCTTCCTACCAGCCCTGTGGGTGTGTCTATACCCTTCCTACCAGCCCTGTGGGTGTGTTATCCTTCCTACCAGCCCTGTGGTGTCTATACCCTTCCTACCAGCCCTGTGGGTGTATCTATACCCTTCCTACCAGCTCTGTGGGTGTGTCTATACCCTTCCTACAGCCCTGTGGGTGTATCTATAACCTTCATATCAGCTCTGTGGGTGTATCTATACACTTATATCAGCTCTGTGGGTGTATCTATACCCTTCATATCAGCTCTGTGGGTGTATCTATACCCTTCCTACCAGCCCTGTGGGTGTATGTATAACCTTCCTACCCACTCTGTGGGTGTATCTATACCCTTCCTACCAGCCCTGTGGGTGTTCTATACCCCTACCAGCTCTTGGGTGTATCTATACCCTTCCTACCAGCTCTGTGGGTGTATCTATACCTTCCTACCAGCTCTGTGGGTGTATCTATACCCTTCCTACCAGCTCTGTGGGTGTATCTATACTCTTCCTACCAGCTCTGTGGCTGTATCTATACCCTTCCTACCAGCTCTGTGGGTGTATCTATATCCTTCCTACCAGCTCTGTGGGTGTATCTATATCCTTCCTACCAGCCATGTGGTGTATCTATATCCTTCCTACCAGCCCTGTGGGTGTGTCTATACCTTCCTACCAGCTCTGTGGGTGTATCTATATCCTTCCTACCAGCTCCGTAGGTGTGTCTATATCCTTCCTACCAGCTCTGTGGGTGTATCTATATCCTTCCTACCAGCCATGTGGTGTATCTATATCCTTCCTACCAGTTCTGTGGGTGTGTCTATACCTTCCTACCAGCTCTGTGGGTGTGTCTATATCCTTCCTACCAGCCCTGTGGGTGTGTCTATATCCTTCCTACCAGCTCTGTGGGTGTATCTATACCCTTCCTACCAGCTCTGTGGGTGTATCTATATCCTTCCTACCAGCTCTGTGGGTGTGTCTATACCCTTCCTACCAGCTCTGTGGGTGTATCTATATCCTTCCTACCAGCTCTGTGGGTGTATCTATATCCTTCCTACCAGCCCTGTGGGTGTATCTATACCCTTCCTACCAGCCCTGTGGGTGTGTCTATACCCTTCCTACCAGCTCTGTGGGTGTATCTATATCCTTCCTACCAGCCCTGTGGGTGTGTCTATACCCTTCCTACCAGCTCTGTGGGTGTGTCTATACCCTTCCTACCAGCTCTGTGGGTGTATCTATATCCTTCCTATCAGCTCTGTGGGTGTATCTATATCCTTCCTACCAGCCCTGTGGGTGTGTCTATATCCTTCCTACCAGCTCTGTGGGTGTGTCTATACCCTTCCTACCAGCTCTGTGGGTGTATCTATACCCTTCCTACCAGCTCTGTGGGTGTATCTATACCCTTCCTACCAGCTCTGTGGGTGTATCTATACCCTTCCTACCAGCTCTGTGGGTGTATCTATATCCTTCCTACCAGCTCTGTGGGTGTATCTATATCCTTCCTACCAGCTCTGTGGGTGTATCTATACCCTTCCTACCAGCTCTGTGGGTGTATCTATATCCTTCCTACCAGCCCTGTGGGTGTATCTATATCCTTCCTACCAGCTCTGTGGGTGTATCTATACCCTTCCTATCAGCTCTGTGGGTGTGTCTATATCCTTCCTACCAGCCCTGTGGGTGTATCTATACCCTTCCTACCAGCTCTGTGGGTGTATCTATATCCTTCCTACCAGCTCTGTGGGTGTATCTATATCCTTCCTACCAGCTCTGTGGGTGTATCTATATCCTTCCTACCAGCTCTGTGGGTGTGTCTATACCCTTCCTACCAGCTCTGTGGGTGTATCTATACCCTTCCTACCAGCTCTGTGGGTGTATCTATACCCTTCCTACCAGCTCTGTGGGTGTATCTATACCCTTCCTACCAGCTCTGTGGGTGTATCTATACCCTTCCTACCAGCTCTGTGGGTGTATCTATACCCTTCCTACCAGCTCTGTGGGTGTATCTATATCCTTCCTACCAGCCCTGTGGGTGTATCTATATCCTTCCTACCAGCTCTGTGGGTGTATCTATACCCTTCCTACCAGCTCTGTGGGTGTGTCTATATCCTTCCTACCAGCCCTGTGGGTGTATCTATACCCTTCCTACCAGCTCTGTGGGTGTGTCTATACCCTTCCTACCAGCTCTGTGGGTGTATCTATATCCTTCCTACCAGCTCTGTGGGTGTGTCTATACCCTTCCTACCAGCCCTGTGGGTGTATCTATACCTTCCTCAGCTCTGTGGGTTTTCTGGGGTTTTATCCTTCCTACAGCTCTGTGGGTGTTCTATACCCTTCCTACCAGCTCTGTGGGTGTGTCTATACCCTTCCTATCAGCTGTGGGTGTATCTATACCCTTCCTACCAGCCTGTGGGTGTTATACCTTCCTACAGCTCTGTGGGTGTATCTATACCCTTCCTACAGCTCTGTGGGTGTATCTATATCCTTCCTACCAGCTCTGTGGGTGTATCTATATCCTTCCTACCAGCTCTGTGGGTGTATCTATATCCTTCCTACCAGCTCTGTGGGTGTATCTATATCCTTCCTACCAGCTCTGTGGGTGTATCTATACCCTTCCTACCAGCTCTGTGGGTGTATCTATATCCTTCCTACCAGCTCTGTGGGTGTATCTATACCCTTCCTACCAGCTCTGTGGGTGTATCTATACCCTTCCTACCAGCTCTGTGGGTGTATCTATATCCTTCCTACCAGCTCTGTGGGTGTTTCTATACCCTTCCTGTCAGCCCTGTGGGTGTATCTATATCTTTCCTACCAGCTCTGTGGGTGTATCTATACCCTTCCTACCAGCTCTGTGGGTGTTTCTATACCCTTCCTACCAGCCCTGTGGGTGTATCTATACCCTTCCTACTACCCTGTGGGTGTATCTATACCCTTCCTATCAGCCCTGTGGGTGTATCTATACCCTTCCTACCAGCCCTGTGGGTGTATCTATACCCTTCCTACCAGCCCTGTGGGTGTGTCTATACCCTTCCTACCAGCCCTGTGGGTGTGTCTATACCCTTCCTATCAGCCCTGTGGGTGTATCTATACCCTTCCTACCAGCTCTGTGGGTGTGTCTATACCCTTCCTATCAGCCCTGTGGGTGTATCTATAACCTTCATATCAGCTCTGTGGGTGTATCTATACCCTTCATATCAGCTCTGTGGGTGTATCTATACCCTTCATATCAGCTCTGTGGGTGTATCTATACCCTTCCTACCAGCCCTGTGGGTGTATGTATAACCTTCCTACCCACTCTGTGGGTGTATCTATACCCTTCCTACCAGCCCTGTGGGTGTATCTATACCCTTCCTACCAACTCTGTGGGTGTATCTATATCCTTCCTACCAGCTCTGTGGGTGTATCTCTATCCTTCCTACCAGCCCTGTGGGTGTGTCTATACCCTTCCTACCAGCTCTGTGGGTGTATCTATACCCTTCCTACCAGCTCTGTGGGTGTATCTATACCCTTCCTACCAGCTCTGTGGGTGTATCTATATCCTTCCTACCAGCTCTGTGGGTGTTCTATACCCTTCCTACCAGCCCTGTGGGGTATCTATATCCTTCCTACCAGCTCTGTGGGTGTATCTATACCCTTCCTACCAGCTCTGTGGGTGTATCTATACCCTCCTACAGCCCTGTGGGTGTATCTATACCTCCTACCACCCTGTGGGTGTATCTATACCCTTCCTATCAGCCTGTGGGTGTATCTATACCCTTCCTACCAGCCCTGGGTGTATCTATACCCTTCCTACCAGCTCTGTGGGTGTTCTATCCTTCCTACCAGCCCTGTGGGTGTTCTATACCCTTCCTACCAGCTCTGTGGGTGTGTCTATACCCTTCCTACCAGCTTGTGGGTGTATCTATACCCTTCTCAGCTCTGTGGGTGTATCTATACCTCACAGCTCTGTGGGTGTCTATCCTTCCTACAGCTCTGTGTGTTCTATACCTTCCTACAGCTCTGTGGGTGTATCATACCTTCCTATACTCTGTGGGTGTATCTATACCTTCCTACCAGCCTGTGGGTGTATCTATACCCTTCCTACCAGCTCTGTGGGTGTATCTATATCCTTCCTACCAGCTCTGTGGGTGTATTTATCTTCCTCAGCCTGTGGGTGTCTATACCTTCCTACCAGCCTGTGGGTGTATCTATATCCTTCCTACCAGCTCTGTGGGTGTATCTATACCCTTCTACAGCTCTGTGGGTGTATCTATACCCTTCCTACCAGCCTGTGGGTGTTCTACTCACAGCCTGGGGTGTATCTATATCCTTCCTACCAGCTCTGTGGGTGTATCTATACCCTTCCTATCAGCTCTGTGGGTGTGTCTATATCCTTCCTACCAGCCCTGTGGGTGTATCTATACCCTTCCTACCAGCTCTGTGGGTGTGTCTATACCCTTCCTACCAGCTCTGTGGGTGTATCTATACCCTTCCTACCAGCTCTGTGGGTGTATCTATACCCTTCCTACCAGCTCTGTGGGTGTATCTATATCCTTCCTATCAGCTCTGTGGGTGTATCTATACCCTTCCTACCAGCTCTGTGGGTGTGTCTATACCCTTCCTATCAGCCCTGTGGGTGTATCTATACCCTTCCTACCAGCCCTGTGGGTGTGTCTATACCCTTCCTACCAGCCCTGTGGGTGTATCTATACCCTTCCTACCAGCTCTGTGGGTGTATCTATATCCTTCCTACCAGCTCTGTGGGTGTGTCTATATCCTTCCTACCAGTTCTGTGGGTGTATCTATATCCTTCCTACCAGCTCTGTGGGTGTATCTATACCCTTCCTACCAGCTCTGTGGGTGTATCTATATCCTTCCTACCAGCTCTGTGGGTGTATCTATATCCTTCCTACCAGCTCTGTGGGTGTATCTATATCCTTCCTATCAGCTCTGTGGGTGTATCTATATCCTTCCTATCAGCTCTGTGGGTGTATCTATACCCTTCCTACCAGCTCTGTGGGTGTGTCTATACCCTTCCTACCAGCCCTGTGGGTGTATCTATACCCTTCCTACCAGCTCTGTGGGTGTATCTATATCCTTCCTATCAGCCCTGTGGGTGTATCTATACCCTTCCTACCAGCTCTGTGGGTGTATCTATACCCTTCCTACCAGCTCTGTGGGTGTATCTATACCCTTCCTATCAGCCCTGTGGGTGTATCTATACCCTTCCTACCAGCCCTGTGGGTGTGTCTATACCCTTCCTACCAGCTCTGTGGGTGTGTCTATACCCTTCCTACCAGCTCTGTGGGTGTATCTATACCCTTCCTACCAGCCCTGTGGGTGTATCTATACCCTTCCTACCAGCTCTGTGGGTGTGTCTATACCCTTCCTATCAGCCCTGTGGGTGTATCTATAACCTTCATATCAGCTCTGTGGGTGTATCTATACACTTCATATCAGCTCTGTGGGTGTATCTATACCCTTCATATCAGCTCTGTGGGTGTATCTATACCCTTCCTACCAGCCCTGTGGGTGTATGTATAACCTTCCTACCCACTCTGTGGGTGTATCTATACCCTTCCTACCAGCCCTGTGGGTGTATCTATACCCTTCCTACCAGCTCTGTGGGTGTATCTATACCCTTCCTACCAGCTCTGTGGGTGTATCTATACCCTTCCTACCAGCTCTGTGGGTGTATCTATATCCTTCCTACCAGCTCTGTGGGTGTATCTATACCCTTCCTACCAGCTCTGTGGGTGTATCTATATCCTTCCTACCAGCTCTGTGGGTGTATCTATATCCTTCCTACCAGCCCTGTGGGTGTATCTATACCCTTCCTACCAGCTCTGTGGGTGTATCTATATCCTTCCTACCAGCTCTGTGGGTGTATCTATATCCTTCCTACCAGCTCTGTGCACACACACGCATTACACATACACACACACCTATCACACACCCATACACACCACACATTACACATTCAACACACACACATACCCACACACACCATTACACATACACACACACATACACACACACACATACACACACACAGCGCATACACATCACACACACACATACACACGCTCATATACATTTAAAAAAAACTACGGTGAATTCTCAGATCAGAGATTCTTGTCGGATGATACGTCACTGTTTGAAGGAACACTCTGTAATACAGCCCAGAACGTGGGCAGAACGGAGTGATGATCATTCAGCCTCTCCCTCACTCACTCCCAGCTCCGGAGATAATGTCCAATCTGGCTGGGAGAAGCAGGCAATCACTCAGCTCCGGGTCACCACCAAGAATCCAAGGAAAACGCCCCTGGGAAAAGGGGAGTGAGGAATGGAATTTGAATAAACTTCCTAATCCTGCAGCAATTAACAAACAGTCTCCAGGACCCTGGGAGAAAACACCCAGGGACACACACAGAGAACACAGGATTATTTTTCAATCCCGCTGTCTCCCAGTTGGAGGAATCGATGTGTAACTGGGCAATCCGCGTAGAGATCGTGGACAATACCTCCAGGAACACAGCCCAGAGGAGATGGCAACTCTAGGGTGATAACAGCTGTAAGCAAGGGGATTTCGGGCTGAGGGTTTGATTCTGACCCTTGTTTCTCCTGGACCATAAAACAAAAGATTAAAAGTGTTTCTTTACATTTCCATCCATGTCTCCAGACTTCTGACTGGGTACAAACACGTACCAGTGTTACACCATGTCAGGAGGAGGTGAGAGAAATACCATTCCACCCTCTGGATGCCCAACACGCTGGGCCCTCTCCCCCTCCCCAATGCCCCTGGCCCTCCTCCCCCCCCCAATGTCCCTTTGGGGCCCTGCTCCCCCTCCCCAATGCCCCTGCCCTCTCCCCCTCCACAATGCCCCTGGCCCTCTCCCCCTCCATAATGTCCCCTGGCCCTCTCCCCCTCCCAATGCCCCTGGGTTCTCTCTCCCTCCCCAATGCCCCTGGGTTAGTCTCCCCCTCCCCATGCCCCTGCCCTCTCCTCCCCCTCCCCAATGCCCCTGGCCCTCTCCTCCTACCCAATGCCACCTGGCCCCTCCCCCTCCCAATGCCCCTGGTCCCTCTCCCCTCCACAATGCCCCTGGCCCTCTCCCCATCCCCCTCCCCAATGCCCCTGGGTTCTCTCCCCCTCCCATCAATGCCCCTGATTCTCTCCCCCCTCCCCAATGCCCTGGCCCTCTCCTCCTCCCCTTGCCCTGCCCTCTCCCCCTCCCCAATGCCCCTCCCTCCTCCCCCTCCCCAATGCCCCTGGGCTCTCTCCACCCTCCCCAATGCCCTGGCCCTCTCCCCCTCCCAATGCCGATGGCCCTCTCCACCTCCCCACTGTCCCTGGGCCCCTGCTCCCCCTCCCCAATGCCCCTGGCCTCTCCCCCTCCCCAATGCCCCTGGGCCCTGCTCCCCCTCTCCCAATCCCCTGGGCCGTGCTCCCCCTCCCCAATGCCCCTGCCTCTCCCCCTCCCCATGCCCCTGGCCCTCTCTCCCCCGCCCCAAGGCCCCTGGCCCTCTCCCCTCCCCCAATCCCCTGGCCCCTGCTCCCATCCCCAATGCCCCTGGGCCCTGCTCCCCCTCCGCCAATGCCCCTGGGCCCCTCTCCCCCTTCCCAATGCCCTGGGCCCTCTCCCCCTCCCCAATGCCCCTGGGCCCCTCCCCCCTCCCCCTAATGCCCCTGGGCTGTCCCCCTCCCCAATGCCCCTGGGCACTGCTCCCGGCCTCCCCAATGCCCCTGGGCCCTGCTCATCCCCTCCCCAATGCCCCTGGCCCTCCCCCTCACCACAATGCCCCTGCCCTCTCCCCCTCCCCAGCCCCTGTGCCTGCTTCCCCCTCCCCAATGCCCCCTGGGCCCTCTCCCCCCTGCCACAATGCCCCTGGCCCTCTCGCCCCTTTCCCTGCCCCTGGCCCTCTCCCCCTCCCCCATGCCCTGGGCCTCCTCCCTCCCCCTCCCCAATGTTCCCTGGGCCCTGCTCCCCCTCGCCCAATGCCCCTGGCCCTCTCCCCCTCCCGATGCCCGGGGCCCTGCTCACCCCCTCCCCAATTGTCCCCTGAGCCCTGCTCCCCCTCCCAATGCCCCCTGGGCCCTGCTCCGCCCTCCTCCCCATGCCCCTGGGCCCTCCTCCCCCTCCCCATGTCCCTTGGCCCTGCTCCCCCTCCCCGATGCCCCTGGGGCTCTCTCCCCCTCCCCGATGTCCCTGGGCCTGCTCCCCCTCCCCATGCCCTGGCCCTGCTCCCCTCCCCCAATGTCCCGGGGCCGCTCTCCCTCCCCGATGCCCCTAGGCTCTCTCCCCCTCCCCGATGCCCCCTGGGCCCTCTCCCCCCTCCCCGATGCCCCTGGGCCCTGCTCCAAACCGCTCAAAGCAAAGTACATACGGCGACAACTTTTGCACAGGAAAAAACCCCCCCCCCCCACTCCCCCCCCACGCCCCCCAACCCCTCGCCCCCCCCCCCCCACCCCCCCCGCTCGCACCCCCCACCCCCCCCCCCCACCCCCTCCCCTCCCCTGCCCCCCCCCCCACCCCGCCCCCCCCCAACCCCCCCGCCCCCCCCCCCACGCCCCCCCCCCCTCACCCGATGCCCTGGGCCCTCTCCCCCTCCCCGATGTCCTGGCCCTGGCTCCCCCTTCCCCAATGCCCCTGGGCCCTGATCCCCCTCCCCGTGCCCCTGGGGCCCCCTCCCCCTCCCCAATGCCCCTGGGGCCCCTCCCCATCCCCAATGCCCCTAGGTCCCTGCTCCCCCTCCCCGAAAAAATCTCACTGGCCCTCTCCCCCATCCCCCAATGCCCTGGGCCTGACTCCCCCTCCGCCAATGCCCCTGACCCTGCTCCCCCTCCCCCAATGCCCCGGGCCCTCTCCCCCTCCCCAATTGCCCTGGGCCCTGCTGCCCCCTCCCCAATGCCCCTGGGCCTGCTCCCCCTCCCCAATGCCCCTGGGCCCTGCTCCCATCCTCCCCAATGCCCTTGCCCTCACTCCCTCCCCAATGCCCCTCGGCCCTCTCCCCCTCGCCCAATGGCCCTGGGCCTGCTCCCCCTCCCCAACGCCCCTGGCCCTCTCCCCCCCCTCCCCAATGCCCCTGGCCCTCTCGCCCCTCCCCAATGGCCCCTGGGCCCTCTCCCCTCCCCAATGCCTGGGCCTGCTCACCCTCCCCAATGCCCCTGGCCTCTCCTCCCCCTCCCCCATGCCCCTGGGCCCTGCTCCCCCTCCCCCAATGTCCATGGCCCTCTCCCCCTCCCCAATGCCCCTGGGCCCTGCTCCCCTCCCCAAGCCCCTAGGCCCCTGCTCCCCCTCCCCTGCCCCTGGCCCCTCTCCCCCTCTCCCAATGCCCCTTGGGCCCTCTCCCCTCCCCAATGTCCCTGGGCCTGATCCCCCTCCCCAATGCCCTGGCCTGCTCCCCCTCCCCAATGCCCCTGTGCCCTCTCCCCCTCCCATGCCCATGGGCCCTCTCACCCCCCTCCAACATGCCCCTGGGCCCTCTCCCGCCTTCCCAATGCCCTGGCCCTCTCCCCCTCCCAATGCCCCTGTGGCCCGCTACCCCTCCCCAATGTCCCCTGGGCCCTGTCTCCCCCTCCCCAATGCCCCTGGCCCTCTCCCCCTCCCCGAGGCCCCTGGCCCTGCTCCCCTCCCCAATGCCCCTGGGACCCGGCTCCCCCTCCCCAATGCCCCTGGGCCCTGCTCCCCTCCCATGCCCCTGTGTGGGGGGGCCCTGCTCCCCCTCTCCCTGTGCCCATGGCCCTTCTCCCACTCCCCCATGCCCCTGGGGCCCTGCTCCACCTCCCCAATGTCCCTGGGCCCCCGCTCCCCCTCCCCAATGCCCCTAGGCTCTCTCCCCCTCCCCCCGATGCCCTGGGGCCCTCTCCCCCTCCCCAGTGCCCTGGGTTCTCTCTCCCCCTCCCCGATGTCCCTGGGCCCTGCTCCCGCCTGCCCCAATGCCCCTGGGCCCTGCCCACCTCCCCAATGTCCCTGGTGCCCGCTCCCCCTCCCCAAGTGCCCCTAGGCTCTCTTCTCTTCCCTCCCCGATGCCCCTGGGCCCTCTCCCCTCCCCACTGCCCTGGTCTCTCCCCCTCCGCGATGTCCCCTGGGCCCTGCTCCCCTCCCCAATGCCCCCTGGGGCCCTTCTCACCTCCCCAATGTCCCTGGGCCCTGCTCCCCCTCCCTCTCCCCCTGATCACACTCCTTTTTCCTCTTCTATTCCTTGCTCCCCCATGTTTGGTTGCTCTCCTCCTCCCAATTGGCCCCTCAGGCTCTCTTCCTCCCCGATCCCCTGGCCCTCTCCCCCTCCCCAATGCCCCTGGCCCTTGCTCCCCCTCCCCGATGCCCCTGGGCCCTCCTCTCCCCTCCCGATGTCCTGGGCCCTGCTCCCCTTCCCCATGCCCCTGGGCCTGATCCCCCTCCCCAGTGCCCCTGGGGCCCCTCCCCCTCCCCAATGTCCTGTGCCCCTCCTCCCGCTCCCCGATGCCCACCTGTGCCCCTGCTGCCTCTCCCCAATGCCCCTGTGCCCTGGCTTCCCCCCCACCATGTCCCTGGCCCTGCTCCCCCTCCCCAATGCCCCTGTGCCCTGCCTCACTCCTGCCCCACCCGATGGCCCTGGGCTTCTGCTCCCCCCCTCCTCCCCGATGCCCCCGGACCCTGCTTCCCCTCACCCGATGCCCCCGGACCCTGCTTCCCCTCCCCGATGCCCCTGGGCCCTGGTTCCCTCCCCAGTGCCCCTGGACCCTGCTATCCCCTCCACCCCGCACGATGCCCCTGAGCTCAAGCCCCCCTCCAAATGCCCATTACCCTGGGCCCTGGGCCCTATTGATGCTCATCGTCCTGGGCCTAGCCACCTCCCGATGCCCATCGCTCTCCTGATTCCCATCGCTCTGGGCTTGAGCCTCCTGATGCCCATCACCCTGGGCTCTCCCAATGCCCATCATCCTGGGCCCTCCTGGTGCCCATTGTCCTGGGCCCTGGGCCCTCCTGGTTCCCATCACCCTGGGCCCTGGGCCTTCCTGGTTCCCATCACCCTGGGCCCTGGGCCCTCCTGGTTCCCATCACCTTGGGCCCTGGGCCTTCCTGGTTCCCATCACCCTGGGCCCTCCTGGTTCCCATCACCCTGGGCCCTGGGCCTACCTGGTTCCCATGACCCTGGGCCCTGGGCCCTCCTGATGCCCATCGCCCAGGGTCCTCTGCTGCCTCTCTACCAGTGGAACAACTCTTCACAATCTGCTCCTTACCTGATTGGCTCGATGGGCTCCAGTCTCTTGGCTCTGAGTTCAGGAGTCAGCTGCTCCCATTTAAAATGGAGACTCCAGTCAAAGCCTGGGGAAAGACAGCAAGCACTCCATCACTGAGCCCATCCCACCCCCACACTCCATCACTGAGCCCATCCCCCCCTCCACACTCCATCACCCCATCCCCCCTCACACCCATCACTGAGCCAGTCAGCACTGAGGAGCCCATCCCCCCCTCACACTCATCACTGAGCCACCCCCCCCACTCCATCACCTCCATCACTGAGCACTGAGCCCATCCCCCCCCTCACACTCCATCACTGAGCCCACCCCCCCCCACACTCCATCACTGAGCCCACCCCCCCTCACACTCCATCACTGAGCCCATCCCCCCCCTCACACTCCATCACTGAGCCCATCCCCCCCCCCCACACTCCATCACTGAGCCCACCCCCCCCACACTCCATCACTGAGCCTCACACTCCATCACTGAGCCCCCCCCCCCCACACTCCATCACTGAGCCCACCCCCCTCACACTCCTCACTGAGCCCCACCCCCCCTCACACTCCATCACTGAGCCCACCCCCCCCACACTCCATCACTGAGCCCATCCCCCCCCCACACTCCATCACTGAGCCCACCACCCCCCCCCACACCATCACTGAGCCCACCCCCCGTCACACTGAGCCCAACCCCTCCACTCACTTCCCACTGAGCTCCCCCTCACACTCATCACTGAGCCCACCCCCCCCTCACACTCCATCACTGAGCCCACACCCCCCCCACTCCATCACTGAGCCCACACCCCCCCTCACACTCATCACTGGCCCCCCCCCCACACTCCATCACTGAGCCCACCCCCCCCCACACTCCATCACTGAGCCCACCACCCCCCCCACACACACATCACTGATCCCACCCCCCGTCACACTGAGCCACCCCCACGTCCACACTGAGCCCACCCCCCCCTCACACTCCATCACTGAGCCCCCACCCCCCCCCTCACACTCCATCACTGAGCCCACCCCCCCCTCACACATCACCCAACCCCCCCCCTCACACTCCATCACTGAGCCACCCCCCCCCTCACACTCCATCACTGAGCCCACCCCCCCTCACACTCCATCATGAGCCCACCCCCCCCCACTCACACTCACATGAGCCCACCCCACCCCCTCACACTCCATCACTGAGCCCACCCCCCCCCTCACACTCCATCACTGAGCCCACCCCCCCCTCACACTCCATCACTGAGCCCACCCCCCCCCTCTACACTCCATCACTGAGCCCCACCCCCCCCCCTCACACTCCATCACTGAGCCCACCCCCCCCTCACACTCCATCACTGAGCCCACCCCCCCCTCACACTGAGCCCACCCCCCCCTCACACTCATCACTGAGCCCATCCCCCCCTCACATCATCACTGAGCCACCCCCCCTCACACTCATCACTGAGCCCACCCCCCTCACACTACATCACTGAGCCCACCCCCCTCACACTCCATCACTGAGCCCACCCCTCACACTCCATCACTGAGCACACTTCACTGAGCCACCCCCCCTCACACTCCATCACTGAGCCCACCCCCCCTCACACTGAGCCCCCTCCCCACAGGGACCAAATGGCTGGGCCAGAGGTGACGGAAGGGATTAGCACGGTGGGGGAATGTCGAGGGGAGGGGAGCGTCAAGGAGTACGGGTGTGTTGCTAAGGAGTGACAGGTAGCTGATTCTCAGTGAATCCTAGCTTTGTAATCTGACAGCTTTATGGCTTCTGTTTCTGACAGCAGGTTTTTAAAAATGGAATTTTTGAACAGGGCCGAGTAGATACTGGAAATCCTGTTCCCTGGATTCTTAGTCTAATCCCTTGGTTATTTAGGCAGTAATTATCCTCAGTGCTATCAGTGTAGAATCGCTCTAACTTTCCTCAGTTTATGTTTGTCAGGAATGAGCCAGTGGTTTTACAGCTTCTGTCAATAATTCTCCTCGCTGTTCAAACCTCTCTCTCTGACCTCCCACCTAGTCTCAACCTCACAGATTAATGTTAAGCATCCACAACAAGGAACACATTACTTTCCCTGAGTAATTCGGAATATCATGCCTTTCAGCCCATTCAGCCCGTTCTAGATTATGGCAGGTTAGATTGTGGTCTCTCCTGTCTGTCTCCTAACTCCGATCGACAATCTGTCTAACTCTGCCACGGACATATTCAATGACCCAGCCTGCCCAGTTCCCTGGATTGAGAACCGCAAAGATTAACCAACCTCTGAGAAGAAATCCCCCCCACAGCTCTGTCTTAATTTGGAGACCATGACGTGGAGATGCCGGTGTTGGACTTGGGTAAGCACAGGAAAAAGTCTCACAATGAAGTCTAACAGGTTTATTTGGTAGCACGAGCTACTATCTTTCAGAGCACTGCCCCTTCATCAGGTAAATTCTATTCACAAACAGGATATATAAAAACACAAACTCAATTTACAAGATAATGGGCCCAATTTTACCAAAAATTCACGCGATCTGCACCCAAAAGTGGGCAGATTGTGGCTTTACCCACACCCAGTTTGGGCACGGGTCCAGTCTGTGCCCCAATCAGACAGCGCAACGATTTAAACTCATTAGTATATATTTAAATTGATTTAATAAACCGCATGCCCAACTTTACCGCCAAACCCCATCTTACAGTCTTCGGGTCCGTTCCAGATCCGCGCTGTTACCAACCTGCAGAATAAAACTCCAAAGCCAATTCCTGTTCTGCAGGGGAACCTCTGAAGCCCATCCTCCTCAAACACTCCTCGCAGACCCTCCCCCCCCCACAACCATCCTGGCAGACCTGCCCCCCTGTGATCCGAGCAGACCTCCCCACCCCGCCTCGCCCCCGGCTTGCAAACTCTTACTAACTGTCCTGTTCTTCGTCAATCGTTATCGATAAGGACCTCAACACCATTAGTCATTTTGAAGCTGGTTGCGGTGTGTCCGAAGATGACTGATCAGGCCAATTTCGGCACGGAATGTCCTAGCACATATTGGACAGATTTGTGTAGACACTATAGTTGTTGCGCTGGTGGCTCTGGACTTACACAGCTCGCGTTAAGTTGTGCTTCAGCAATACACCTTGCTTCGTGAGCTTGACAGCCTTTGTGGATGGGGTAGTGCCAGGTAGGGTGGTTTTGTGCCAGAGTTTCCCAGGTGGTCGTGTCAATGTCAGGCAATTTCAGGGAGGCTTTAAGTGTGTCTTTGAAACGTTTCTTCTGCCGTCTATGCGTCTTCTGGCAGACAGTTCCCCAAAAAGGAGCTGCTTTGGTATGCACTCATCTGACATATGGATGACGTGACCTGCCCACCGGGTCTGCCGTCTCATCAGCAGTGTGTGGACTGATGGTAGACCTGCTCTAGAGAGAACTTTATATTCTGGTACTTTGTCTTGCCATCAGATGCGTAATATTCTGCAAAGACAAGTCATGTGGAAATGGTTGATCTATCTTGCGTGCCTTCGATACACGGTCCACATTTCACAAGCATACAGGAGAGTAGTGAAAACCGCAGTGCTGTAGACTTTCAGTTTTGTTGCTAGGCTGTTTCCTCAATGTTCCCATACAGTGGAGCTCAGTCTACTGAAAGCAAAACTTGCCTTTGCTATTCTGCAGTTAACTTCTGTATCAATAGTCACTGCTTGGGAGAGAGTGCTGCCAAATTAATGAACTAGTTCACTGCCTGTAGTTTCTGCCTTTTGATTATGATTATGGATTCTCTGTATTTGCAGGTCTTATGAGGAGAGGCTGAGGGATTTGAGGTTGTTTTCGTTAGAAAGGAGGCGGCTAAGAGGGGACCTTATCGAAACATATAAGATGATTAGAGCTTTAGATAGGGTGGACAGTGATAGCCTTTTTCCTAGGATGGAGAAAGCTAGCACGAGGGGACACAGCTTTAAATTAAGGGGTGATAGTTATAGGACGGATATCAGAGGTAGGTTCTTTACCCAAAGGGTGGTTCGGGAGTGGAATGCCCTGCCTGCAGCAGTTGTAGATGCGCCAAGTTTGGTGGCGTTTAAGAGGTTAGTTGATAAGTATATGGAAGAGAAGGGAATGGTTTAGTTTGGAGGGGCATTGCTTTTTATATTGGTCGGCGCAACATCGAAGGCC
This sequence comes from Sphyrna mokarran, assembly GCA_024679065.1. NCBI lineage: Eukaryota > Metazoa > Chordata > Chondrichthyes > Carcharhiniformes > Carcharhinidae > Sphyrna > Sphyrna mokarran. The sequence goes on from JAGIQG010000005.1 coordinate 11,155,451, forward strand.
GAAGGGCCTGTTCTGTGCTGTAATGTTCTATGTTCTATGTTCTGTATAGTGCACGAGAAGCAGGCTGATGCATAACTTTGGTCTTTTCAATGTTGACGGTGAGTCCAAAATTGTCACAAGCCCTGGAAAATTTGTCCATGTTGACTTGCATCTCTGGCTCCGAGCCAGCAAAGTAAGAATCTGACAACACCAGGTTTAAGTGCAACTGATCTTTTTGATAGTAAACTCACAGGCTTGGACTCCAGTCCAACACCGGCATCTCTACATCATGATTACATCCGAGCCAGCATAAAGGAAGCAGTCATCGGCAAAGAGGAAATGTCTCAGAACAGCTTCTTTCACTTTGGTAATAGTTTGAAGTCTCCTCAGGTTGAAGAGCTTCCCATACACTCTGTACTTGAGGCTGATTCCAGCAACACTGTCCTGGAAGGCATTATTAGACATGGCAATAACATCGTGCTGAACAGTGTGGGTGTGAGCACACAGTCCTGTTTGACGTCATTAGTGACTGGGAATGCCTCAGAGAATTCTCCGCATCCAGTACTCTGGCCATCATGGAACTGGCGTACTATCTGAATTTGGGAGGGCAGCTGAACTTTGACATGATCCTCCACAGGCCTTGTCAGCTTACACATCTCTTTAACCCGTGCTTAACCCTCTCTCTGCTCACGTTGTCTGTACCTTTCAGACTTCATTACTCATGAGGACTCGCACTCCAACCACAAATTGAGTTTGTGTCTTTATTGCCCTGTTTGTGATCAGCCCTCTCCACTCACCCGATGAAGGGCCAGTGCTCCGAAAGCTAGATGCTTGTGCTACCAAATAAACCCGTTGGATTTAACCTGGTGTTGTGAGACTTCTTATTTAAATTGGAGACACCTTGTTTTGACAAACGTACCTCCTGATTTGTGAGGGGAAAGTTATTCTCAGCATCTTCACTGATAAGCTTCCCTCAGAAGGTGCCCCCCCCCCATCCCCCCCGCCCCATGCCCTGTACATTTGCAGCAAGACTCCCTGACTTTTATATTCCAGCCCTTCTGCAACTTACCATTTGCCTTCCTGACCACTTGCTAACTCTCTGTGATCCACGTACAGGAACACCCGGATCCCTCTGTATTCCAGCAATGTGCAGCCTTTGGTCAAATAAAATCCTGCTTTTCCAATTCTTCCTGCCCAAGTGGATAACCTCACATTTTATTCCATCTATCACTCCCTTAAACTGTTTCTACCAACCCCTCCCCGCCCGCAGACCCTGTATCCTCTTCAATATTCACTTTCTAACCATCTTTGAATCAGTTGCTGTTTTAGCTGTAATATAGTCAGTCCCAATTCCATAATTCCGCCTGGATTCCATTCACCATTTCCTATTCCTCCTGAACCTCCCTCTGATGGGGCAGGGTCCGTGTGTGATGTATTCATGGGTCTGCTCAGAGGGTGCTGAGTGTCTGGAAC
>JAGIQG010000005.1:11164402-11174402 GCA_024679065.1 Sphyrna mokarran
AGTGCGGAGAGTTTATGAACCATACGAGTGAGTTATCGGCAGCTCCCCCCTCACCTTCCCGGCGATTATTCCGGAAACATTTCACCTTTGGGAGTTTGGTCAGTAACTGGCAGTCATTGGCTGGAGAGAGAGAATGGCACAGGTTCAGAGTTTGACAGCAAGTGGAAGATATCAAGGAACAAAGTTTCACCTCACAGAGCCCGAGCCCCTCCCTCCTCCCCCCAACCCTCCCAGACCTCTCCTGAGGCCCCTGCATCCTCCCCATCGCTTCAAATCCTCCCCCAACCACTCCCCTGACTTATCCTGAGGCCCCTGGCCCTTGCATCACCTCAAACCCTCTCCCGACCACTTCCCCGACTTCTCCCGAGGGCCCCGCCCCCTCCCCATCCCTCAAACTCTCCCCTGACCACTCCCCCTGACCTCTCCTGAGACCCTGCTCCCTCCCCATACCTCAAACCACTCCCCGACCTCTCTAATGATCCCTGACCTCTCCTGAGGGCCCTGCCCCCTTCCCATCGCCTCAAACCCACCCCCGACCACTCCCCCGACCTCTCTAATGATCCCTGACCTCTCCTGAGGGCCCCTGGCCCCTCCCCAATGTCTCAAACCCACCCTCGACCATTACCCCGACCTCGCTAGCCGCTCATGACCCTTTCCGAGGGCCCTGCCCGGTCCCCATTTCCTCAACCCCTCCCCCGACCACTCCCTCCCACCTCTCCCAAGGGCCCCAATCCCTCCTGAGGCCCAAACCCCTCTGAGGGCCCCGCCCGTTCCCCATTGCCTCAACCCATCCCCTGACCACTCCCCCTTGATCTTTTCCGAGGGCCTTGGCCCTTCCTAAGATCCCAACCCCTCCCGAGAGCCCCGAACCCTCCCCCATACCAGTCTAAACCCCCGGGTACCAGAGAATCAAACAAACCCAACTGATTCAAATCAAAGTCCTGCATTTACATAGCACCTTTCACATCCCCTGACATGTCAAGCTGCTTCACAGCCAATGAAGCCTTTTTGATGATCAGTCAATGTTGTAATGGAGGAAGTGAGGCCTCCAATTTGTGCACAGCAAGATCCCACAAACAGCATTGCGATAATGACCAGATTTTAGGATGTTGTTTGATGATTAAATATTCGCGAGGAAGCTGGAGATTCCTTCTGGCTATGGAAGGAGCATTCAACACCATTCAACAGACTGGCAACCAGCTTGGAAAAGCTGCCAGCAGTTCCCCAGTATTCCCCAAAGGAATAGCACGGGAGATAAAATAACTAACCCATCAGAAGCAACGCTGCACTGCTTACAATTGATAAAAGGAAGAGATAGAAAGTTAAACCCTAATCTGAGAGAACACTGGAGATGTTGAATATTACACTCTTGTTCAAAAACAGGTACAAGGATAAAGCCGGTAACTATAGAACAGTCAGTTTGAATTCAATGGGAGGAAACCTCTGGAAACTATAGTTCGAGACAAAATCAATAGCAACTTAGACAAAAACAAGATAATTAAGAAAAGCCAGCGTAGATTCATTAAATTAAAATCATGTTCAATTAATTTGCTAGAATTTTTTGAGGAGGTAACAGAGAAGGTTGATAAGGATAATACCATTGTATGTGGATTTTCAAAAGGTATTTGATACAGTGCTCTATAATACGCTTGTGAGCAAAATTCTGGCTCGCAGAATAAAAGGGAAAGTAGGCAGTTGGATGAGAAATTGGTTGAGTGATAGGAAAGAGAGAGTGGTGATAAATAGTTGTTTTTCAAATTGGAGGAAGGTTTGCAGTGGAGTTTTCCAGGGGTCAACGTTGGGACCCTTAATCTTGCTCATAAATATTAATGCCTGGACTGTGGTGTTCAGAATATGGTTTCAAAACTTGCAGGTGATACAAAAATTGGAAACATTGTCAACGGCGATGAGGAGAGTCTTAAATATCAAAGGGATATTGACATGTGGGTGAACTGGGCTGACAACTGGCAGATGATGTTCAATACAGAGAAATGTGAGGAGATTCATGTTGGCAGGAAGAATATGGAGAGAACGGTAAAAAAATAAACAGAGAAACTCTAAAGTGGGTGCAGGAACAGAGGGACCTCTGTGTTTATGTATACAGGTCATTGAAGAGACACCATGTGTTGAGAGATAGTTAATAAAGCACACGGTATCTTAGACTTTATTAACAGGGACATTGAGTACAAGAGGAAGAAGATCATGTTGAACTTGTATCAAAGAACAACTCTATAAGACCCTCGTCAGACCCCACTTGGAGTACTGTGCGCAGTTCTGGTCGCCTCACTATAGGAAGGATCTAGAGCTATTGAGAGAGTTCAGAGGAGATTTACAAGGATGTTGCCTGGATTGGGGGGCAGGCCTTATGAAGATAGGTTGAGGGAGCTGGGACTCTTCTCCCTGGAGAGACGAAGGTTGAGAGGCGACCTGATAGAGGTTTATAAGATGTTGAGAGGAATAGATAGGGTGGACTCTCAGAGACTATTTCCCAGGGCTGAAATGGTCGCTACGAGAGGACACAGATTTAAGGTGCTGGGGGGGCAAGTACAGAGATGTTAGAGGTAAGTTTTTCACTCAGAGGGTGGTGAGTGAATGGAATTGGCTGCCGTCAGTGATGGTAGAGACGAACTCGCTGGGGTCTTTTAAGAGACTTCTGGATGAGTACGTGGGATTTAATGGGACTGGGGGTTATGGATAGGCTTGGTAGGTATGGATATGATCCACGAAACTTGTGGGCCGAAGGGCGTGTTGTGCTGTAGTTTTCTATGTTCTAATAGTGCAGCGTAGGTACAGGCCCTTCGACCCACCAAGACTGTGCTGGCACAGATGCTTCTCTAATTTAATATTTTCTTGCTTCCACATGATCTATATCCCTCTGTTCTCTGTGTAATCATGTACTGATCCAGATGCCTTTTGAACGTTGTTATAGAATCTGCTTCCACCACCTCCTTCGGCAGCACGTTCCAGGCATTCACCACCCTCTGTGTGAAAGACTGACCCTTACATCTCTTTTCAACTTTCCTCCTCTCACTTTCAAGCTTTGCCCCAGAGGAACTGACCCTTCGACCCTGACTATCCACTCTATCCAAGTCTGTCATAATCTTGTAAACCTCTATCAAGTCCTCCCTCACCCTCTGATGCTCCAATGAAAACACCTAAGTTTGTTCAACCTTTCTTCATAGTCCATATCCTCCAAACTAGGCAAGGTCCTGGTAATTCTCTTCTGCTTCCTTCAATAATCTTGCAGTAGTGCGGCGACCAGAATTATAAACAATACTCCAAATGCGGCCTAACTACTTAGCTAGGCCTTATCTAGAGTACTGTATCCAGTTCCGCGTGTCAGATACGAGGGAGGATGTGAGAACGTTGGAGAAAGTATGGAACAAATTCACAACATTGATTCTCCAGATAAAGAACTGTAGCTAGGAGGATTGGAGAGGTTGGGACTGTTTTCCTCGGAGAAAAGGTGCCTGAAAGGAAACTTGATAAAGATATTCAGAATCCAGAGGAGTACAGACAGGGTAAACAGTGAGAAACGGTTCCCACTCAAGACAGCACCAAGAACTAGAGGGTACAGATTCAAACTCAATGGCAAAAGATGGAAAAGTGATTTCAGGACAAGATTTTCCACCCAGAGAGTGGTTGGAGTCTGGAATGGACTTCCTGGGAGGGTGGTGGAGGCAGGATTGACCCAAAGTGAATTGGATTGCTATCTGAAAAGACAGACTGTGTGAGGTTATGGGGATAAGATAGCTGGGTGGGATCGGGTAGAATGCTCTATTCAGAAGGTCAGTGCAAATGCGATCTGCACCATAATAATTCTGTGAGACATCACACAATGAGACCATTGTATCTGTTCATTCTTCAACTATCACTTTCCCCATTCTCCATATCCTTAAAGGAAAGGTCAGTCTGGAGATTATCTGATACTTACGGTCATCACTGAAGTCATCAATTAGAATGATCTCATGGATAAGGTAGGCAGGACTGCGATTCAATACACTGTTAGAGAGAAACAGTCCAGTTAGCGAGGGATGTCCGCTGTGTGCAATCCAACATTATAAAAGTAACCAGTGTTTGGGAGTTAATGTTCATTTTATCAAAGGAGAAAATCAGGGCTAAAATGGTCACTGTGAGAGGACACTGGTTTAAGGTGCTGGGGAGTAGCTACAGAGGAGATGTTGGGGTAAGTTTTTCACTCAGAGGCTGGGGAGTGAGTGGAATCGGCTGCTGTCAGTGGTGGTAGAGGGGAACTCGTTAGGGTCTTTTAAGAGACTTCTGGATGAGTACATGGGATTTAGTGGGACTGAGGGTTATAGATAGGCCTGGTAGGTAGGGATATGATCGGCGCAACTTAGAACATAGAACAATACAGCACAAACAGGCCCTTCGGCCCACAAGTGGGCCAAAAGGCCTGTTTGTGCTGTAATTTTTCTATGTTCTATGTTCTAAAATATAATTCAAATAATTAATTTGATTCACTTGCTATGGGTTTTGTAATAGGCCTATTGATTACAACCAGCCTACAATCAGAACCAATCTCCTATCTCCAGTGACAGCCTACCAATCAGAACCAACCTCCAATGACAGCCTACCAATCAGAACCAACTTCCAATGACAGCCTATCAATCAGAACCAATCTCCAATGACAGCCTACCAATCAGAACCAACCTCCAATGACAGCCTACCAATCAGAACCAATGACAGCTTACCAATCAGAACCAACGTCTAATGACAGCCTACCAATCAGAACCAACGTCCAATGACAGCCTACCAATCAGAATCAACCTCTAATGACAGCCTACCAATCAGAACCAATCTCCAATGACAGCCTACCAATCAGAACCAACCTCCAATGACAGCTGACCAATCAGAACCTGTCTCTAATGCCAGCCAACATTCCAATCAGAAGTAATCACCCAATTAAACCAGTCTACCAATCAGAACCATGTTACCAATTTTACAACCAATGGGAGCCAGTTTACTGATCACAGCTGAGCAGTGGTGGCCGATCAGGGAAGATTGATTGGGAGGAATGTAGTCCCAATCTGAGGAGTGTGATTTCCCTCGGAAACAGATTGTAATCTGTACTGCCTTCTCACTTCCTCGGGAAGGGTTTATCCCTGACTTCTCAACACTTATTCACCTGACCATTCCATTCTAATGCTGGGTTATTACTGCAATGGGACAGGCCTCCCTCCATCACCCTCTCTGAGCTCCCCAGATAGTTATACAACATTGAGGGCCCAAGGGCCTGTACTGTTCTACGTTATGTACTAAATGGAGGACTAACTTCAACAAAGAAATACACTTTTACTGAACACGGTACTAATTTAAAGTTTCTGTTCGTTTGCATCCAGGAAGTCCATGGAGACACATGTGTCACTCCATGGAGACACAACAGACTTCCAGAAATAATGAATCATAGACTCACACAGCGCAGAAGAGGCCCTTCGGCCCATTGAGTCCATACTAAGACATTAGAAACACCTGAAATCCCACCAGCACTTGGCCCATAGCCCTGAATGTTCTGATGTGTCATAGAACATAGAACATAGAACATTACAGCACAGAACAGGCCCTTCGGCCTTCGATGTTGCGCCGACCAAAATAAAAAGCAATGCCCCTCCAAACTAAACCATTCCCTTCTCTTCCATATACTTATCAACTAACCTCTTAAACGCCACCAAACTTGGCGCATCTACAACCGCTGCAGGCAGGACATTCCACTCCCGAACCACCCTTTGGGTAAAGAACCACCCAGTTCTTGACACCCAGTGTCAAGACTCACCCAGGTACTTTTCAAAGGATATGAAGCATCCCACCCCCACTGCCCTCCTAGGCAGCACAGTGCAGACCGTTACTACCCTCTGGGTAGAAAGGTTTTTTTCTCAAATCCCCTCTAAACTTCCTGCCCCTCCCTCTGAATCTATGTCCCCTCGCGACTGACCATTCAAACTAAGACTCCTTACTCACTCTGTCCTTGCCTCTCATAATCTTAAACAACTTGATCAGGCTTCTCTGCTCCAGAGGAAACAACCCCAGCCTATCCAACCTCTCTTTATAACTTAAATGCTCCATCCCGGGCAGCATCCTGGTGAATCTCCTCTGCACCCCCTCCAGAGCAATCACATCCTTCCTATAACGTGGTGACCAGAACTGCACACAGTGCTCCAGCTGTGGCCTCACCAGAGTTCTACACGACTCCAACATGACTTCCCTAATCAATGCCTCAATTGATAAAGGCAAATATCCCACTAGCCTGTTTCACCTTCCTGCTGACATGCCCTTCCACCTTCAGAGATCTAAGGACAATCCTGAACAATCCCTGAACCTTTGTTGACCTTTTTAAATCTGCATCTTCCCAGACCAAGTTTAACATCTGATCTATAAAGTTGTATGTTTGAGATCTGTGTGTGTGTGTGTGTTTGAGTGTATTGGTGGGAAGTTTAGAGATGGTTGTATTTTTTTAACAGTTTTATTCACAGATTTAACTCATGGGTATCTGTCTGGCTTAATTCTCACACTGAGAGTGAGTCAGTATCCCAGAGGGTGGAGTCCTCTCAGGCAGAAGACATGTGGAAGACGTGCAGGGACTGGAGCAGTGGGTGGGCTAATCCAGGAGTTGTACAAGAAGGGATTGCAATGATCAATCATTGGAATAGATTACATGAATATTCACTGGTCTGTTCTGTACATTTATGTGGAATAATGAAATACTGTACTGTTGCATCTTGTGTTAAATGGAAAATGAAAACTTGCAATAAAAACATTCTTAAAAAGTACCAGGAATGTTTGAGAGACCAAGAGTGTCACAGCGATTAGCACTGCTCCCTCACAGTGCCAGGGACCCGGGTTCAATTCCCAGCTTGGGTCACTGTCTGTGTGGAGTCTGCACATTCTCCTTGTGTCTACGTGGGTTTCCTCCTGGTTTCCTCCACAGTCTGAAAGACATGCTGGTTAGGTGCATTAGCCGTGCTAAATTCTCCCTCACTGTAGCCGAACAGGCACTGGAGTGTGGTGACTGGGGGATTTTTCACAGTAACTTCATTGCAGTGTTAATGTAAACCTACTTGTGACACTAATAAATAAACTTGAAGAAATGGTAGCATGCAGAGTTTGTGGTGTTGGTGAGGATTGAGGGAATGGCAGAGATAGATGTGAATTGGAGATGCTGGCGTTGGACTGGGGTAAACATAGTAAGAAGTCTCACAACACCAGGTTAAAGTCCAACAGGTTTATTTGATAGTAAACGCCACTGGCTTTTGGGACGCTGTTCCTTCGTCAGCTGAGTGGAGAGTTCTGCAGGGCATATAAAGTCACAGTTTACAGATTACTGATTAGAATGTGAATCTTTACAGCTAATCTGCTATTCAAGTCTTAAAGGTGCAGACAATGTGAGTGGAGATAGCATTAGTATAGGTTAAAGAGATGTACATTGTCTCCAGACAGGACAGTAAATGAGATGTTGCAAGTTCAGGAAAGTCATGGGGATTACAGGTAGTAACCCCCAAGATCCCGATTGAGACCATCCTCATGTGTGCGGAACCTGGCTATCAGCCTCTGCTCAGCGACTCTGCGCTGCCGTGTGTCGTGAAGGCCACTTTGGAGAATGTTTAGTTCTCCAAGGTGAGGCCATGGAGCTGTCTGGAACCATGGCTGAGAAACTGGGACACACACAGGGTGATGGGGGTGGGAGTAGGGAGGGTTCACTCCGTCTCCATCTATCTGTGTTGAGGCCTGGCCAATACTGGGTATCTCTGTGTCTCAGGATAGGTCGTTCATCTTCCCAAATCAGCTTAGTGCACGTTCTGGTCAGACTGGTAGCATTCCGGTCTCCCAGAGTCAGCGTACAATTCCTGACAGGAACAGGGAATTTGGAGTCAATCATCACCACATTTAAACTATTTACTGGGAGGATTTACTCAGATATTCACTGAGACAGTTTGGTGAGTCACTGGGAGGAGACTGATTGTCTCAGTGAGGAGAATTGGGATAGGGATTCTGAATGGAGGATGTGAAATGTCCAGAGGGATATGGAGAGGGAACAGTTTTGGATTGTTTCATTTGGGAATGCTGTTTGGAATTGCAGACTGGTGTAGGTGTAGATCCTGTCACACACTCTCCAGCTATCACTGAGATATTGCACTGCCTCACAGCCAGAGAGAGCAACAGAGCCAGGGAGGGGGGAGGGGGCACGGGGTGGCGGGGGGGGGGGGGGGGGGGGGGGGGGAGAATCCTCAGAAATGAACCCTTCACCTGGCTTCTTCTCTATGTGTGTGTTTCTGTCACTAGTGTGTCTTTATCAGTCTGTGCTTTGTTTGATAATGTGTGTGTTTCTATGTGTGTGTGTGTGTGTGTGTGTATGTCTGTGTGTGTGTGTGTGTATGTCTCTGTGTGTTGTGTGTGTTGTATGTCTCTGTGTGTGTGTGTGCGTGTGTGTCTGTGTGTGTCTGTGTGTGTGTGTCTGTGTGCGTGTGTGGTGTCTGGTGCGTGTGTGGTGCGTGTCTGTGTGTGGTGAGTGGTGTGTCTGCTGTGTGTGTGTCTGTGTGTTCTGTGTGTCTGTGTCGTGTCTGTGTGTGTGTGTCTGTGTGTGTGTGTGTGTGTGTGTGTGTGTGCGTGTCTGTGTCTGTGTGTGTGTGTGTGTGTGTGTGTGTGTGTGTGTGTCTGTGTGTGTGTGTGTGTGTGTCTGTGTCTGTGTGTGCGTGTCTGTGTGTGTGTGTCTGTGTGTGTCCGTGTGAGTAAGTGAGTGAACAGCTATTTGGGACTCAGGTAACTTTAACTTTCTACAGTAGTGATAGAGGCTATTCAGCCCATTGTACCCCTGCTTGCTCTTTCCTGGAACAATCAATATGAACTCCTCTGTAGTTCTTTCTCCATTGTGGTATTATATACTATGGTTTCTGATTCAGTGAATCATGTGGAATAACACTGCAGCCCCTGTGTATAAAACATTCTCCAATCACCTCCCCTTCTCAGTCATTACTTTATATTTCTAATTCCTCATCACTGATTTTCCAATCAAAGGAAGTGATTATGCCTCACTCTCTGGGAGCTGGGATTTCCTGGTCTTGTATCTAGAGATTTCTCCCCACACTTACACCACCTCCCCGTCCCTGTCCCCTGTCTCTCTGGTACAGGCTGCGTCAGACCCAAGGTAAGAAACCTCACAACACCAGGTTAAAGTCCAGCAGGTTTGTTTAACAGCACAGGTCACACAGATTGACTCGTCCTACCAAATAAACCTGTTGGACTTTAACCTGGTGTTGTGAGATTTCTTCCCGAGCCCACCCCAGCCCAACACCGGCATCCCCATATCAGACACAGAGCACAGGGCAAGCTGGCCTCTGTACGCACTTACCCTGACTGCTGCAATCTTACACTCTGTTCAGTAAGAGCCAATATTTATTGACTACATTTAAAGTTAACACTGGCACTTACTCCTATTGCACGCTCAGCATGTGAATCCATGGACCCCTGCTAAACAAATTCATTCAACTCTTCCACTGAGAAACATACTGAGCACAGAGATTTACACTCAACATTCAATCCTTACCCTCACACTCAGTCATACACTATCACACTCATACACTGTCACACTCACACTATCACACACACAGTATCACTCTCACACACTATCACTCTCACTATCACACTCACACACTATCACACTCACACACTATCACCTCACACACTATCACACACACACTATCACACACACACACTATTACACTCACACACTGTCACTCTCACACACTATTTCACACACATTATCATACCCACATACTATTACACTTTATCTCACACACTCACCCATGATCATACTCACACACTATCACACTCACACACTCTTACACTCACTATCACACTCACTATCTCACACACACTATTACACCCTATCTCACATACACACACTCATACACTCAATCACACACTATCACACTATTACACTATCTCACAGACACACACTATCACATTCACAGTATTACACTATCTCACA
>JAGIQG010000005.1:11179402-11230119 GCA_024679065.1 Sphyrna mokarran
CACACTCTCACACACACCTCTCTCACACGCACACACACTCACACACACTCTCAAACACACTCACACACACACTCTCACACACACTCTCACACACACACTCACACACACACAACACTCACACTCTCACACACACACTCTCACACACACACTCTCACACACTCTCACACCACTCTCACACACACTCACACACTCTCCACACACACTTCACACACACACACTCTCACACACACACTCTCACTCACACACACACTCTCACACACACACACACACCTCACACACACACACACTCTCACACACACACTCTCACACACACAACACTCTCACACACACACACACTCTGCACACACTCTCACACACACACACATCTCACACACACTCTCGCACACACACACCCACACACACTCTCACCACACTCTCACACACACTCTCACACACACACTCTCACCACACACCTCTCACACACACCCTCTCACACATTCTCTCACACACACACACCCTCTCACACACACCCTCTCACACACTTACACACACTTCTCACACACTCTCTCACACACACACTCTCACTCACACACAACTCTCACCACACTCTCACACACACTCTCTACACACTCTCCACACACTCTCACACCACACTCTCTCACACACACCCTCTCAACACACACCCTCTCACACCACCTCTCACCACACACTCTCACCACACTCTCACACACTCTCACACTCTCACCACACACCTCACACACTCTCACCACACCTCTCACACACTCTCTACACACACACTCTCACACACACCCTCTCACACACACTCTCACACACACTCTCTCACACACACTCTCACACACTCTCACACACACCCTCTCACACACACTCTCACACACACTCTTCACAACACTCTCACACACACACACTCTCACACACACTCTCTACCACACACTCACACACACCACACCCTTCAACACACCTCTCACACAACACACACCCCTCACACACACACACACTCTCTCACACACACTCACACACACACACCTCTCACACACACTCTCACACACACACCCCTCTCACACACACTCTCTCACCACACTCTCACAACACACACTCTCTCACACACACTCTCTCACACACAACTCTCTCACACACTACTCACCACACACACCTCACCACACACACTCTCACACACACTTCACACACTCACTCTCACTTTCTCTCCCCTTTTCCTTCCATCCCTCTCTCTCCTTTCACCTCTATCTCCCCCCCCCCACCCCCCTTTTTCCCCCCCTCTCTCTCTCCCCCCTTGTTGCCCTCACACTCACCTCCTTACAGTGCGCAGTAAGGCTGATCGGGCTTCGTTGTGCAGTGTGATGATGATACTGGTGGCTGGGAGCTCAGCGCTGTATTGCTGCATGGAACACCTGGGAAAGGAGAGACAGGCAGTCACACAGTGAAATGGACCCCAGAAACCTCAGAGTGAACCTGTGTGTGACAGAGATGGTCAGTGTCTCAGTCAGTCTGCAATAGAATGTCCTCCCCGTGGACCCTTTCTCCGAACTGACCACTCTGAGGCAGAAAGGCTCTGGAATATCCTTCAAGAGAGGAACAAAAGGGGAAATGGAGAGAGACTCGGAGAGAAGAGATGGCAGTTCTCTGAACAAGTACAAGATTAAAACAGAGGAAAGGATGGATGAAGGGTCTCTGGAACTGTGCCAGCGAGGCCTCAATGGGGCAACAGTGATTAGCACTGCTGCTTCACAGCACCAGGGACCCGGGTTCGATTCCCGGCTTGGGTCGCTGTCTGTGTGGAGTTTGCACATTCTCCTCATATCTGCGTGGGTTTCCTCCGGGTGCTCCCGTTTCCTCCCACAGTCTGAAAGATGTGCGGGGTTAGGTTGACTGGCCACGCTAAATTCTCCCTCTGTGTCCCGCGATGTGTAGGTTAGGGGGATTAGTGGAGTGAGCACATGGGGAGAGGGTAGAGGGGAGACCCTGAGTGGGATGCTCTTTGGAGACTCAGTGCAGACTCGATGGGTTGAATGATACCTTCTGTGCTGTAGGCTTTCCATAGCTCAGGCTGTGATATTAAAAGAGGTTTGAAAATGATCTAGCTGACGGAGAAAGACGTGTATAAACCGGGAAATGGAAGAGAGAAAGGAATACAGGAAACTTACACCAGGGAAATGGTACTGGGTAAACTGTCATTCACTCTTTCACTGAAGGGAAGGGCTGAATGATAGTTAAAGGAAGTGGCAGTGAGAGAGTTGATGCTTTGGTTTTAATCTCCAAAACTCCCTGGATTCAGGGAAGGTTCATCAGATTCCAAAACAGAGAACGTAACTTCTTTATTCAAAGCTGGAGGGAGACAGAAAGCAGGAAACCGCTGACTCTAAAACCTGAGACAGGAAAAATGGGAGAAGCTTTTTAATTAAAGAACTCATATCCCAGCACTGAGATAAAGCGTCAAGTAATCAACCAGAGGCAACCTGGTTTTGTGAAAATGAAATCACGTTCTGATCTGATAGAAATTTATAAAATTCGAATAGGGTTCGACAGGGTGGATTCAGGAAGAATGTTCCCGATGGTGGAGGGAGGCCAGAACGAGGGATCATAGTTTGAGGATAAGGGGAAACTGAGGTGAGGAGAAATTTCTTCACCCAGAGGGCAGTAAATGTGTGGAATTCACTAATACAGAAAGTAGCTGAGGCCAAAACGTCAATCAACGTTACCAGGTCTCTGGTCTCCTCCCACAGTTTAAAGATGTGCGGGTTGGGTGGATTGACCATGTTAAATTGCCCCTTAGTGTCAGAGGGATTAAATTGGGTAAATATGAGGGGTTATGTGAAAAGAGCAGAGTGAGTGTAGTTAGTGTAGACTCGATGGGCTAAGTGGCAGTCTCCTGCACTGTAGGTACAAAGAACAACACAGCATGGGAAACAGGCCCTTCGGCCCAACGAGCCCGCGCCGCCGTCCTAACGTCTTAATGACATATAGGGACCAATATAGGGACAATTTGTTACCCAATCAGCCTAAGAGCACATTTTTGGGATGTGGGAGGAAACCGGAGCACCCGGAGAAAACCCGCGCAACTACGGGGAGAACGCACAAACTTAGGTGGTAAGCCCCTAATTCTTGGGGCTAACGGGATCAAGGGATCTGGGAGGTGGAAGGTGGGATCAGGATATTGGATTCGATGCTCAGTCGTGGTCAAGATGAATGGGAGAGCAGGCTTAAAGGGTTGAATGGCCTCCTCCTGCTTCTAGTATCTCTGTTGGACCAATCTGCTCTTTGAGGAGTTACACGTGTTCGGAAAACAGTGGATGATTGTGAAGGGATTTACGGAGCAGTTCAGAGAAGGTGTACTTGGCTAATCACAGAATAATCACAGGAGGTCAGTCACTAGTGGTGTGCCACAGGGCTCAGTACTAGGACCTCTTCTATTTGTGATTTATATAAATGACTTGGAAGAGGGGGTAGGTGGTGTGATCAGTAAATTTGCTGATGACACTAAGATACTTGGATTGGCGGGGACTGAGGAGCAGTGCCAGGCAATACAACAGGACATTGATAGGCTGGTAGATTGGGCAGATAGATGGCAAATGGAATTTAATCCAGATAAATGCGAGGTGATGCATTTTGGCCGGAATAATGTAGAGGGGAGTTATGGTATAAAAGGTAAAACTATCCGGAGTTTAGAGAAGCAGAGAGACCTGGGGGTGCAGGTTCACAAGTCTCTAAAGGTGTCAGTACAGGTGGAGAAAGTGATAAAGAAAGCGTATGGTATGTTAGCCTTCATAGGAAGGGTATAGAATACAAGAGTAGGAGTTTGATGTTGCAAGTGTATAGAACGTTGGTTAGGCCTCACTTGGAGTACTGCGTCCAGTTCTGGTCGCCGTACTACTGGAAGGATGTGGAGGCCCTGGAGAGAGTGCAGAGGAGATTTACCAGGATGCTGCCTGGTATGGAAGGGCTGTCTTACGAGGAAAGATTGAACGCACTGGGGTTGTTTTCCCTTGAAAGACGTCGGCGGAGAGGGGATCTATTAGAGGTATATAAGATTATGAGGGGTATAGATAGAGTAAATGGTGGTAAGCTTTTTCCACCATTAGATTCGGATAGAATGAGGGGTCACGGCCTTAGAGTGAGGGGGGCTATGTATAAGACTAATATTAGAGGGCATTTTTTCACACAAAGGGTAGTGGGGGTGTGGAATGCACTACCGAGTAAGGTGGTGGGAGCAGGCACGCTAGGGTTGTTTAAGGGTCTCTTGGACAGCCACATGAGCGGTCTGCCGATAGAGGGATATATGAGGACTGTTTAAATACTTTAATTGTTTCCACAGGCTATTCGGTCCACCTTGTTGACCAACAAGGTGCATGCATTCGGCAGGTCGTACGAGGGCTGCTCCTGGAGGTTACTTCAGGAGTGGCCTAGTGCTTCACGTCGTTAGTGTATGCTTAAACTGGAC
The DNA here is from genome assembly GCA_024679065.1 of Sphyrna mokarran. Taxonomy (NCBI): domain Eukaryota; kingdom Metazoa; phylum Chordata; class Chondrichthyes; order Carcharhiniformes; family Carcharhinidae; genus Sphyrna; species Sphyrna mokarran. Next base: position 11,183,856 of record JAGIQG010000005.1, read on the forward strand.
CATCAGATGGGCAACATGACAGCTCAGAGACTATCGCTGTTGATGTGCAGACACATGGATTTGGGCCTGTGTCTGCGGGAGTTTGCGCGTTCTCCCCGTGGTTGCGTGGGTTTTCTCCGGGTGCTCCGGTTTTCTCCCACATCCCAAAAATGTGCTCTTAGGCTGATTGGGTAACAAATTGTCCCTATATTGGTCTCTATATGTCATTAAGACGTTAGGACGGCGGCGCAGGCTCGTTGGGCCGAAGGGCCTGTTTCCCGTGCTGTGTTGCTCTTTGTACCTACAGTGCAGGAGACTGCCACTTAGCCCATCGAGTCTACACTAACTACACTCACTCTGCTCTTTTCACATAACCCCTCATATTTACCCAATTTAATCCCTCTGACACTAAGGAGCAATTTAACATGGTCAATCCACCCAACCCGCACATCTTTAAACTGTGGGAGGAGACCAGAGACCTGGAGGAAACCCACGCAGACACGGGGAGAACGTGCAGACTCCACACAGACAAGCCAGGAATCGAACCCAGGTCCCTGGCACTGTGAGGCAGCAGTGCTAACCACTGTGCAGGAATTGGTGAGTCAGCCTACGAGAAAAGCTGGGTTTGTATCCACACAGTTTAGCAGAATCAGGAACAACGTGATTGAAATGTAAAAGATGCTGAGGGTCTGGATCGTGTGGATATGGAGAGGATGAGAGTGGAAGAGTCTCAAATTTGGGACAGTGTTTAAAAATAAGAGGCTGCCCATTTAACACAGAGATAAGGAGAGTTTCCTCTCGGAGGGTTGTGAATCTCTGGCAGCGGAAACAGAATCTCTGAATATTTTCAAAGCGGAGCTGGGATAGATTTTATATTAACGAGGGGGTGAAAGGTTATCGGGCGGGTCGGCAGGAATGTGGGGTTGAGGTTACAGCCATGATCCTATTGACCCACTCCTGCTCCTAATTCATATACCGGTGTACAGTGGTTAACACTGCTGCCTCACAGTGCCAGGAATCCGGGTTCAATTCCCGGCCTTGGATCAGAATCTGTGAGGAGTTTGCACATTCTCCCCATGTCTGCATGGGTTTCCTCCGGATGCTCGGGTTTCCTCCTGCAGGTAAGAGAGACACAGTCAGGGAGAGTGTGTGTAGTCGGGAATCCGGTGCTGAGAGGAAAGAGGCAGTTTTTTTTGCAATCAGTGAGTGTGATTGTGTGTGTGCACGCACGAGAGTGTGTGTGTGTGCACGTGAGTGTGTGTGTGTGCGCACGAGAGTGTGTGTGTGTGCATGAGAGTGTGTGTGTGTGTGCACGAGAGTGTGTGTGTGCACATGAGTGTGGTGTGTGCATGTGAGTGTGTGTGTGCACGAGAGTGGTATGTGCATGAGAGTGTGTGTGGCACGTGAGTGTGTGTGTGCACATGAGTGTGTGTGTGTGCATGTGAGTGTGTGTGGGTGTGTGCACGAGAGTGTGTGTATGTGCATGAGAGTGTGTGTGTGCACGTGATGTGTGTGTGTGTGCATGAGAGTGTGTGTGTGCACGTGAGTGTGTGTGTGTGCACATGAGTGTGTGTGTGTGCACATGAGGTGTGTGTGTGTGATGTGAGTGTGTGTGTGTGCACGAGAGTGTGTGTGTGCGCATGTGAGTGTGTGTGTTGTGCACGTGAGTGTGTGTGTGTGTGTGCACATGAGTGAGTGTGTGTGTGTGTGCAAGAGAGTGTGTGTGTGCAAGTGTGGGTGTGTGCGATTGCATGTGTGCAAGTATGTGTGTGTTTGTGAGAGTGTGTGCAAGAGTGTGTGATTGCGTGTGTGTGTGAGTGTGTGCGTGTTTGTATGTGTGTGTGTGTGAGAGTGCGTGGGGATGTGTGATGGTGACAGGGTTTGGAATGGGGGTAAGGTGGGTGTGGGGAGGTGAGGGGTGGAGTTGGTGGGTGGGATGGGGGGTGTTTGTGACTGGGGGTGTGAGGGTGTTGTGGGGTGAGGGGGGTCTGTGAAAGAGATGTGAGACTGTTGTAGGGTGGAGGATGTGACAGGTGGAGGCTGGGGGGCATGTGTGACAGGGGAGTGAGAGTGTTGTGGAGGGGTGAGGGGTGTGTGACGGGGGAGTGAGGGTGTTGTGTGTGATGGGGGGATGAGGGTGCTGTGGAGGGGTGGGAGGGTGTGTGATAGGGGGAATGAGGGTATTGTGGGGGTTGTGTGTGACGGAGGAGTGAGGGTGTTGTGGAGGGGTGTGTGATGGGGGTGCGTGTGTCTAAGGGGACATGGTGTTAACAGCACACTGTGTGTGTCTAAGGGGACATGGTGTTAACAGCACACTGTGTGTGTCTAAGGGGACATGGTGTTAACAGCACACTGTGTGTCTAAGGGGATGTGGTGTTAACTAGTGAGGGATCAGCAGTGAGCTAATGGTACCAACAGCAGTGGATGGTTTTGGATAATCACATTGATGTGAGGCTGGATGTTACTGGTAGGGATCTCCTCCCATCCCAGTGGAAGTCTTAGACACGGGTTTACATTCCGTGTTTGTCCCATTTTCAATTACAATCTGATGATTATTGAGGGGCGGATCCTCCACAGCTCTTCGGGGGGAAGCCCCGCCTCTTAAAACCACCGACCAATCAGGTGCTGTCTGCTGTGCAGCACCACCACAAGCAATGGCCAGTGCCGGTACTGCAACCAAGTCAGAGAGTTCAGGAGAAAGAGAGGCAATTTCACTGATAATACTGAAGGAGCTCGATATGGTAAATAATGAAGTTGTTTCTCATGTTGGGGGAATCTAGAACACAGGACAAAGTCTCAGAGTAAAGGGCTGATCATTTAGAACTGATTTCAGGAGTGGTGAGAGTGTGGAATGAGCAGCCGGATAAAGTGGTAAATGTGGGGTCACTTTTAACATTTAAGAAAAACTTGGACAGATTCGTGGATGAGAGGGGTGTGGAGGGATATGGTCCAAGTGACAGTGGGACTAGGCAAATAATGGTTCGGCACAGACAAGAAGGGGCAAAAGGCCTGTTTCTGAGCTGTAAATTTTCCATGGTTTTATGGAGGAGAAATTCTTTAGTTGCAAAGCATTGTGAATCCTTGGAATTCACTACCCCACCAGGTTGAAGATTCTCCAACACTGAATACATTTCATTTACAGATTGGGGGTGGCACGGTGCCACAGTGGTTAGCACTGCTACCTCAGGGACCCAGGTTCAATTCCCGGCTTGGGTGCAGTGTTTGCACAGTCTCCCCGTATCTGCGTGGGTTTCCTCCCACAGTCCAAAAGATGTGCAGGTAAAGCTGATTGGCCAGGCTAAATCGCTCCCAAGGGTCCAAAGGTGTGAAGGTTAGGGGAATTAGTGGGGTAAATATGCGGCGTTCCAGAGGTGGGGCTTGAATAAGATATTTTGTCAGCGAGTTAGTGCAAGCTTGATGGGTTGATTGGCCTCCTTCTGCACTGCAGGGATTCTACAAATCGACGACATGGGAGCGGGAAAAAAAGCGAAATACTGGGGATGCTGGAATCTGAAACAAAGATAAAAAATGCTGGAAAATCTCAGTGGGTTTGACAGCATCTGTGGGGAGAGAAAGAGCCAATGTTTTGAGTCAGCATGTTTTGAGAATGCTGACATTCTCTCAGCAATGTCAGAGCTGAGAGAATCAGCAGAGATTTATACCACTGGGGTGGGGCAAGGGGGGAGTGTGGAATTGGACAAAGAGATTGTGAATGAGGATACAAAATACACGAACGAATCTTGCTCCTGTTTCCTCTGTTATGTGTTTCTCTAAGAGGTGATGATGTTACAGTATCTGTGATGAAGACAGGGTGGGAGAGGGGCTTATTACTGTATCTGAATTTCTTGTGGTTACAGACGAGCTGAGACAGTGAGAAAATACCTGTAATGTCTGGTATCCCTGATTCCCCGACTGCTGGGAACACGCCCACTCTCTCGATGGTTGAAGGCGTAGAGTTTATAAGGGTCTTCCCCAAACTTCCATCGTTTAGCATCAAGGTACTTCCGCTCATCAAAGCTATCAAACTGCTCACTGGAATCCTCCAGCAAATCCTGAGAAATCAGAGAGATCTGGCTTCAGTTCGAGTGTGGGAGTAGGTACCTGACTGAATTCGTAATCCATTTATAATCTGAGTTCAAATCCCACTGTGTCTGCTGGATAAATTGTCATTAATTTATTAAAAATGCGCAAGTAAGAAGTGGTTAAAGTGGCTATAAATCGGAACCCTCCTCAGAGACTGATTCACAGTCAGGAGGCGAACGGCTCCTCCAATAGAACCTGTTATTGATTAGTAAGGAGTCATTAACACAACAACAACCACCCCCCCCCCCCCCTCTCTCCCCCCACCCCCCGGCCTGAATTTACCGGCTGTTCACATCCCATCACCGCTCGCAGCGGGGACGGAGAATTTGGTACTCAGCCAACTCGCTATTCCCTGCAGCGGGACTGGAGAATCCTGCCAGCGGGAATGGCCAGAACATTCCGGCTCCTGATTTTCAGGGTCTGATTCCTTGTATTGGAAATGGTTTTAAAAAATAATATGATATTGACAACATATTTAAAATATTAAACAATCTCATTGTTCCTGAAATAGTAAATGTCATGTGTTTACAATCAATAACAAACAGGGTGGATAAGGGTAGTGTAATAGATAAAGATAGTGTAATAGATAAAGATAGTGTAATAGATAAAGATAGTGTAATAGATAAGGGTAGTGTAATAGATAAAGATAGTGTAATAGATAAGGGTAGTGTAATAGATAAAGATAGTGTAATAGATAAAGATAGTGTAATAGATAAGGGTAGTGTAATAGATAAAGATAGTGTAATAGATAAGGGTAGTGTAATAGATAAAGATAGTGTAATAGATAAAGATAGTGTAATAGATAAGGGTAGTTAGTGTAATAGATAAAGATAGTGTAATAGATAAAGATAGTGTAATAGATAAGGGTAGTGTAATAGATAAAGATAGTGTAATAGATAAAGATAGTGTAATAGATAAGGGTAGTGTAATAGATAAAGATAGTGTAATAGATAAAGATAGTGTAATAGATAAAGATAGTGTAATAGATAAGGGTAGTGTAATAGATAAAGATAGTGTAATAGATAAAGATAGTGTAATAGATAAAGATAGTGTAATAGATAAGGGTAGTGTAATAGATAAAGATAGTGTAATAGATAAAGATAGTGTAATAGATAAGGGTAGTGTAATAGATAAAGATAGTGTAATAGATGAGAGTGATGTAAGAGATGAAAGGAGTATAATAGACTAGGGTAATGTCATAGATGAGAGTGGAGTAACAGGTAAGGGTAGAGTAATAAATCAGGGTAGTGTAATAGACAAAGGTAGTGTAATAGATGAGGGTGGTGTAATAGATGAGAGTGGTGTAATAGACAAGGGTAGTGTAATAGATAAAAGTAATGTAATAGATGTAATACATTTGGATTTTGAAATAGGCTTTTTATAAGCTAGTGAGCACAGAGTAATCTCGTCATTGTCAGAGGACAGGATGGATGTTAAGTTGGTTATCAGGAACCAAGGAGAGTTCTAGATAAAGGCTGTAACTTGGACTGACAATGCTATTCCACAAGGATAGTCTCCATTTACACAAAATAATTTATATTTTGTGATTGGAATGAAATCACCCACTTGTGGAGTTTCCTGACTATGAGGCAAAGGATGAGAAAACACACGATGAAGGGCTTTCTTCACCTCACTGTCCCCACTCACCCAGACGTCTCCACTCACACAGACGTCCCCACTCACCCAGACGTCCCCACTCACCCAGACGTCTCCACTCACCCAGACGTCCCCACTCACCCAGACGTCTCCACTCACCCAGACGTCTCCACTCACCCAGACGTCCCCACTCACCCAGACGTCTCCACTCACCCAGACGTCTCCACTCACCCAGACGTCCCCACTCACCCAGACGTCACGTTGTGTCATAGAATCACGACCCCTGCGGAGGGAGGCCATTTGGCCCCTCGAGTCTATACAAACCACAATCCCATCCAGCCCTAACCCCATAACCCCATGAATTCACCCTGCTAATCCCCCTGATGTTAAAGGAGAATTTAGTACGGCCAATCCACCCAACCTGCACATCTTTGGACTGTGGGAGGAAATCGGAACTCCCAGAGGAAGCCCACGCAGACACAGGGAGAATGTGCAGACTCCACGCAGACAGTGACCCAAAGCTGGAATTGACCCCAGGTCCCTGGCGCTGTGAGGCCGCAGTGTTAACCACTGTGGCACCATGCCACCCCACCGTGTCTGACTCACTATGCTGGGTTTCAGGAGAAAGTGGTTTGTGGCAGTGTTTACCGGATGAATTGGTTATCACTGACACTTCCCCGATTCCAATGAGTCACTTGGAAAAATCCAATGTATTCTCCGGAAAACCGGCACCGCGTCTCGCCACGTATTTACAGCCAGACAGAGGCCGAGAAAGGGCAGCAGTCTGAAAGCTGGTTATATTTAGGTATCTTCTGTAATCTAACCTCCATTCAGAACATTTTTAACATTAAAATATTCACTCCCAGGACATGTTTGCACAGAGCAAGAATTGGCAGGCAGGAATCACTCAGTCCTGGTTATTTTGGGCTGCCGCTATTTGTCAATAACACAAACATTTTTTGAATGGTGTAACACAGTGCTGAATGTGGGCTAAATATCTTTGTAAATAGCTCCCCTGAGTCGCTTGTGTAATAATTCTCCACCTTACCACTGACGAGCTGGCAGAGACCATTAAAGATGTTTGACTGGCATCAGAAGTTAAAGCAGCGGTTTCAGAATAGAGAAAAGTTTCACACTCTGAATGAAGTGAGAATAATGAACTGCTGGAGGGTGAAATGCTGACAGGAGTAGTCAGCGAAAAAAACCTCCAGAGTTCTCACAATTTGAGATGTCACTCCTGTGCGTAACCAGCCCGAGCTTCTGGTCTGATACAAGACAGGTCAGGCACCGAGAGATCTGAGCAAACAGTGACAACCTGCTGCACTGCTTATTCAAATAACCTGGAATAGTAACATTCAATTATTCAGGGCTTTGTGCTTGAATTCTTCTCTCTCCACCCAGAGAGAGAGAACAGTATTCAAACTCGGGAAGTGCTTTCTGCTGACTAACCTTCTCCCTGGAGGTTCCAACACGACACCTTAGTTACAGACTGGATGGATAGGAGCGGATAGTGACTCAGACACAGGGACTAACAATCAGCCCAGTGTGAGTGGGCAGGCCAGCTACCTCAAAACACTGTCTCAAACACTCTTCCCAAACTTAATAAAGTTACCCAGAGTCAATTCTAACCTCAGTGTTGTGAAGCACCAGGATTGACACAGAAACCAGAAGCAGGAGGAGGCCATTCAGCCCTTCAAGCCTGCTCCACCATTCATTCTGATCACGGCTGATCTTCAAATTTGATATCCCAATCCCTCCTTCCTCCAATATCCCTTCAGCCCCACAAAGCCATGTATACTGCAGCACTGTGGGTGTACCTGCACCATGTATACTGCAACTATATGGGTGTACACACACTGTGTATACTGCAGCACTGTATATATATCTACCCATGTATACTGCAGCACTGTGTGTGTGTATCTACACTCTGTGTGCTGCGGCATTGTGGGTGTACCTACACAGTGTATATTGCAGCACTGTGGGTGTACCTGCATCATGACTGTACCAACACCACATATACTGCAACACTCTGGGTGTACCTACATCATATACATTGCAGCATTGTGGATGTACCTACACCACACAAACTGCAGCACTGTGGGTGTACCTGCACCATGTATACTGCAGCACTGTGGGTGTACCTGCACCATGTATACTGCAGCACTGTGGGTGTACCTGCACCATGTATACCGCAGCATAGGGGCTGTACCCGCACCATGTACATTGCAGCATTATGGATGTAGCTACACCATGTATACTGCAGCACTGGGTGTACCAACACCACATACACTGTGGCACTGTGAGTGTACCAATACCATTTATACTGCTACACTCTGGGTGTACCTACACTGTTTGCACTGCAGCACTGTGGGTGTACCTATACTGTGTATACTGCAGCACTGTAGGTGTATCTACACAGTATATATTGCAGTAATGTGGGTGTACCTACACTACATGTACTGTAGCACTGTGGATGTACCTGCACCATGTATACTGTAGCACTGTGGGTGTACCAACACCACATATACTGCAGCACTGGGGGTGTACCTACAGCATGTACACTGTGGCACTGTGACTGTACCAACACCACGTATACTGCAACACTCTGGGTGTACCTACACTGTTTACACTGCAGCACTGTGGGTGTACCTTTACTGTGTATACTACAGCACTGTCAGTGTACCTATACAGTGTATATTGCAGCAATGAGGGTGTACTACACCAAGTATACTGCAGCACTATAGGTGTACCTGCAGTGAGTGTGAGTACACGTACAGTGCTGCAGTCTACTTGGTGCAGGTACACTTATAGTGCTGCAGTATACTTGGTGTAGGTACACCCACATACCTCATGTATACTGCAGCACTATGGATATACCTGCACCATGTATACTGCAGCACAGTGGGATGTACCTACACCTCTGAGATTGCAGTGGTTCAGGAAGATAGCTCATCCCCATCCTGTCCTGGGTAGTTAGATCTGGGGAATAAATGTTATCCTAACAGTGACCCCAGTGAATCAATGAAAATAAAACCTGTTGTTATAACCAAAATACCAGAGCCTCAGACTGCTGGATCTCAGAGGGGAACATGACCCTGTCTCCCGCAGGAGATAATATTACCTCAGAATGAAACATTAACTGAAGTGCTGTGTAAAGTTTCTGATGCGCAGTGTTAACTGTTCTGTCTATATTCCATCACAGCTGATCCAGGGCCACTATCTGCATGGATTGTATGTTAAATTTACAAAGACCTTGATACTGATCCTCTCTGTGAGACTATCAGCTACATCCTCCTCATAAATTATTGAGAATCCTGCATGAAATATTTCCCAAGCAGCTGTGAGCTCAGTAACTCGAGTGGTAGGACTGCGGAGTGGTGAGGTAGGAAGAGAACGGCAGGAGGCATCACAACCAGAAGAGGTAAAACTCTGACAGGGCAAGGGGCAGAAAGTTGGACACGAGCTTTAAGGATAGAAAGGGATATTGGGCTGGACTTTCTCCATGTTCATCCCGGAACTGGAAAATCCCACCTGAGGTTAACAGACCTTTTGATGGTCCGCCTCTTGCCTGCTCCAAATCCCACGGCAGGAGGAAAATTTATCCCATTCCCAACGTTGGGAATGTTTTGCTCGGTGTTGGCAGGGTGTATTGATGAAGATGATATTTATGGGCACTGGGATATATAGTGAATGCCCTGTCCATCACTGGAACATTAGTATGTGTCTCCGAGAGGACAATGCGTGTGCGACTGCTCGGGGGCAAATCCTTCTCAGCTTCCCGGCGAGTATCACTGCATGTGGCCACACCTCTGATCTCAGGGCAGGAAGTACTGACAGGCACAGGATATACAAACATCTCAACTGTGTCTGCTGTCCTCAGGACAGTGAGATTGAGACTGGTGTCCCAGGTATCCCTGTGACTAAGAGAGAGAGACTGAGACTGGTGTCCCAGGAATCCCCGTGATTGAGAGAGACTGAGAGACTGAGACTGGTGTCCCAGGAATCCCCGTGATTGAGAGAGAGAGAGACTGAGACTGGTGTCCCAAGAATCCCCATGACTGAGAGAGAGAGACTGAGACTGGTGTCCCAGGAATCCCCGTGATTGAGAGAGACTGAGAGACTGAGACTGGTGTCCCAGGTATCCCCATGACTGAAATAGACTGAGACTGGTGTCCCAGGTATCCCCATGACTGAGAGAGACTGAGAGACTGAGACTGGTGTCCCAGGTATCCCCATGACTGAAATAGACTGAGACTGGTGTCCCAGGTATCCCCATGACTGAGAGAGACTGAGAGACTGAGACTGGTGTCCCAGGTATCCCCATGACTGAGAGAGACTGAGAGACTGAGACTGGTGTCCCAAGTCAATCCAGGACTGTGATTGGTCACTGAGTCTGTCTTCACACTGATATCATTTCCCATTATGGTCACAGCGATAAGATTAAGAATTCTCTGTGGATGTTCTATCGTTCAGCAGAACGAAGCATAATTTCCATCCTGAGGCTGGAGGTATGGAGATGGTACAGGAAGCTGGAACTGAGGTGTACGTGATGTTACTGAGTGGCAGAGTGAGCTTGAAGGGCTGAATGGCCTCCTGCAGCCCCCATTCCCAAGTACAGACTTTACAGGACACATGGGAAGAGAAGTGAGGTTCATGCAGGAAGGTCGAATCAGTCTCTCTGTCTCAATCTTTCTAATCATTTCTATTCTGCAGCATCTCAGCCAGTCCCGATGTATCCCATGTACAGGATCCCAATGGTATATCTGCTTCCCAGACAATAATTTTACAAAGCGAATCCAAACCCTTTCTTAATGATATCCCTTCATTTCTATTCCACCACTTAATTACTGCGATAATCACAAGCTAGGCAAGAAAAGATTTTAATAATGAATATTTTCATTTCTCAGCACAATGAATCATTGTTCCTCAGCACTGACATTAATAGGTTCCTGTAAAAAGATTTAGTTATTTATAATAATGTGCTTTAATTTAATTCTGCTCCCAGGGTAGACTGTTATCTTTTACAATACAGTAAGAGGCTCTTTGGCCCATTGTATCTGTGCTGGCCATCAAACAGTTTTCCCAAATCAAACTCCTCTTTATTCTAAATCAAACTCCTCTCTTCCTAAATTATGGAATACTGTGCTCAGTTCTGGTCACCTCACTACAGGAAGGATGTGGAAACTATTGAGAGGGTGCAGAGGAGATTTACAAGGATGTTGCCTGGATTGGGGGGCAGGCCTTATGAAGATAGGTTGAGGGAGCTGGGACTCTTCTCACTGGAGAGACGAAGGTTGAGAGGCGACCTGATAGAGGTTTATAAAATGTTGAGAGGAATAGATAGAGTGGATTCTCGGAGGCTATTTCCCAGGGCTGAAATGGTTGCTACGAGAGGACACAGGTTTAAGGTGCTGGGGGACAAGTACAGAGGAAATGTTAGAGGTAAGTTTTTCACTCAGAGGGTGATGAGTGAATGGAATCGGTTACCGTCAGTGGTGGTAGAGGCAAACTTGCTGAGGTCTTTTAAAAGACTTCTGGATGAGTACATGGAATTTAATGCGATTGGGGGTTACAAATAGTTCTATGACCTGGTAGGTATAGATATGATCAGCACAACTTGTGGGCCGAAGGGTCTGTTTGTGCTGTAGCGTTCTATGTTCTATGTCGGTACGTAAGAGAAACCAAGCAGCGTGCCTTAATGACTATCATCCGGTGGCTCTGACATCCATCACTATGAAGAGCTTTGAAAGGTTAGTCATGGTACCAATCAATTCCAGCTTTCCAGACTACCTGGATCCAGTACAGTTTGCCTACCTCTGCAGTAGGTCCACAGCAGATGCATCTCCGTAGCCCTGCATTCAACCCTGGAACACCCAGATAACAAGGACACTGATGTCAGACTCCTATTTACTGACTACAGTTCAGCTTTCAACACCATTATTCCTATGAAACTCATCTCCAAACTCTGTGGCCTGGGTCTCAGCACCTCCTTCTGTGACTGGATCCTGAATGTCCAAACTCACAGATCACAATCAGTAAGGATTGGCAACAATACCTCCTCCACCATTATCCTCAACACTGGGCCCCACAAGGCTGTGTTCTCAGTCCCCTACTATACTCCTTATACACCTGTACGGCCAAATTCCTCTCCAATTCAATTTTCAAGGTTTGCTAATGACACCTTCGTAGTGGGTCAGATCTGAAAAATGACGAGACAGAGTACAGGAATGAGATCGAGAATCTGGTGAATTGGTGCAGCGACAATAATCTCTCCCTCAGTGTCAGCAATAAGGAACTTGTCATCGACTTCAGGAAGTGTAGTGGAGAACATGCCCCTGTCTACATCAAGTTTTTAGATGTCCAGATCACCAACGACCATTCCTCAAGCGGCTAAGGTGGCACAGTGATTAGCACTGCTGCCTCACAGTGGCAGGGACCCAGATTCGATTTCTGACTCGGGTCACTGTCCGTGTGAAGTTTGCATGTTCTCCCCATTTCTGCATGGGTTTCCTCCAGGTGCTCTGGTTTCCTCCTACGGTCTGAAAGAATTTAGTCATGCTAAATTCTCCCTCAGTGAACGCAAACAGGTGCTGGGGTGTGGTGACTAGTGGATTTCCACTGTAACTTCATTTCAATGTTAGTGTAAGCACACTTGTGACTAATAAATAAACTTTTTTAAAAAATTAAATTTGGCACGACAGCAACAATTCTTGCCAATGTTTTACAGATGCACCACAGAAAACATTCTTTCTGGTTGTATCACAGTTTGGTATGGCTTCTGCCCTGCGCAAGACCACAAGGAACTACACAGGTTCATGAATGTAGCCCAATCATCACACAAACCAGCCTCTGTCTACACTTCCCACTGCCCCAGAAAAGCAGCCAGCAGAATTAAGGACCCCATGCATCCCGGACATTCTCTCTTCCACCTTCTTCTGGTAGTGCAGGCTTGGAGGGGCCGAAGGACCTGTCCGCGTGTTGTAATTTCCTTCGTTCTTTGAAAAACATATAAAAGTCTGAGATCTCGTACCAACCGTCACAAGAACAGCTTCTTCCCTGCTGCTGTCAGACTTTTGAATGGACCTACCTTACAGTAGGTTGACCTTTCTCTACACCCTGGCTATGACGGTAACACGACATTCTCCTTTCCTTCTCTATGAACAGTATGCTTTGTCTGTATAGCGCACAAGAAACAATACCTTTCCCTGTATGTTAATACATGTGACAATAATAAATCAAATCAAATCAGACTGATTCAGATCTTTTCATTTCTGAAGCTGAGTGAGGAATTCAGGAGCGCCCGCGTGGGTAACACGTGCAACTCACAAGGACTAACTGAGGTGATTGGCATCGAGAGTTTTAAAGAGAGTTGGATAAATGTGTGAAGGGGAAAGGATTAGAAGGTGATGTTACACAGAATCAGAGTGAATGTACAGCACAGAAACAGGTTATTCAGCACCTCACAACATCACCGACTTACCCTCGATTCAATCCTTCCATCTTTCCCACGATAAATCTCACAACTCGATTCTCTAATCCTTCCTCGTGTTTATCCAGATTCCATTTCAATCTATCTATGAATCTCTGTGGTCGTTCATTCCTCATTCTAACCACTCTCTGGGTGCAGAGTTACATCGAATCTCTACAATGCAGAAGGAGGCCATTCAGTCCATTGAGTCTGTACTGACAAAAATCTCACCCAGTCCCTATCCCTGTGGCCCCATGTATTTACACTGCTAGTCCCTCTGACACTAAGGGGCAATTTAGCCTGGCCAATCAACCTAACCTAACCTAATTTTTGTGGGAGGAAACTGGAGCACCCAAAGGAAACCCACGCAGACACAGGGAGAATGTGCAGATAGCAACCCAAGCTGGGAATTGAACTCGGGTCCATGGCATTGTGAGGCAGCAGTGCTGAGCACAAGTGTGGTCAAGAGAGAGGTTTTAAGGAGTGCTAAAATGAAAGATAGAGAGGTATAGAGGCAGAGAGGTAGAAAGGCAAAGTGGTAGAGAGATAGAGAGCAGAGAGGTGGGGAGACAGAAAGGCAGAGAGGCAGACAGCAGAGAGGTAGAGAGCAGAGAGGTAGAGATAGAGAGGCAGTGTGGTAGACAGCAGAGAGGTAGAGAGCAAAGAGGCAGACAGATAGCGAGGCAGAGAGCAGAGCGGTAGAGAGCAGACGGGTAGAGAGCAAAAAGGCAGAGAGGTAGCAAGGCAGAGAGACAGAAAACAGAGAGAGCACACAGGTAGAGAGGCAGAGGGCTAGTGAGCAGAGAGATAGAGAGGCAGAGAGCAGACAGGCAGAGAACAGGCAGGTAGACAGCAGACAGGCAGAGAGCAGACAGGCAGAGAGGTAGAGAGCAGACAGCAGAGAGGTAGAGAGCAGACAGGCAGACAGCAGACAGGCAGACAGGCGGAGAGGTAGAGAGCAGACAGGCAGAGAGGTAGCGAGCAGACAGGCAGAGAGGTAGAGAGCAGACAGGCAGAGAGCAGACAGGCAGAGAGGTAGAGAGCAGACAGGCAGACAGCAGACAGGCAGACAGGCGGAGAGGTAGAGAGCAGACAGGCAGAGAGTAAAGAAGCAGAGAGCAGATAGGCAGAGAGGTAAAGAGCAGACAGGCAGCGAACAGACAGGCGGAGAGATAGAGAGCAGACAGGCAGAGAGGTAAAAAGCAGACAGGCAGCGAACAGACAGGTAGAAAGCAGAGAGGCAGAGAGCAGAGAAGGTTAGGGAGGGAATTCCAGAACTTGGGGAACTTTAACATCAACTTGAGCCGATATAACACACAACATTCTCCTTCCCACTGCTCCATCTCCAATTATTTTCTTCCAACTTTGATTGTGGGTATCATTTTGAGGATGACAGTATATGTGCTCCTGTGGGATCTGCCGTGAGTTCCACATTGATTGCTTTTTCAGCTCTGTCGCCTGTTTGAGCTGAGATGTCCTTGGAGGAACAAAGCTACCTGCACAGCAGATTTGAGTCAATTTAAAAGTTACTGACAGGAGCATGAACTGCTCTGTGTGGGGAAAACTCAAAGTACTTTCACAACACAGAACAACTCTTTGTACATTACAACAGAAACTCATCCCCAGGCAATTTGTTCCCTGCTTTTTTAATTCATACCTGGGAAATGGACATCGCTGGCTGGCCGGCATTTATTACCCATTCCTATCTGCCCTTGCTGTACGTGTGGAGTCACATGTAGGCCAGACTGGATAAAGACAACAAATTTCCTTCCCTAAAGCTCATTAGTGAACCAGATGGGTTTTTCCGACAATGGTTTCATGGTCATTCTTAATTCCAGTTTTTTACTGAATTCAAATTCCACCATCTGCCATGGTGGGATTCGAACCTGGATCCCCAGAACATTAGCTGAGTTTCGAGATTACTCGATAATACCACTAGGCCATCACCTCCACTGCATTAGGATCCCAACCCAAAACCCCAAGATGTATTGTAAAGCCAGACTCAAATGTAACAATTCTCTGTTTTGGCATTACTGAGAGGATAGGCTATCTCTCTCTCCAGGAATGATCCCACTGACAAAGGAGGGATCTTTTATAGTGAAATAAACTTTATTTAATAACACAGATAAAATATAACTCTCACAAACGAAGCAGCTTAACATTGGGTGGCACAACGGCACAGTGGTTAGCACTGCTGCCTCACAGGACAGGGGCCCAGGTTTGATTTCCAGCTTGGGTCACCGTCTTTGTGGAGTTTGCACATTCTCCCCATGTCTGGGTGGGTTTCCTCAGGGTGGTCCGGTTTCCTCCCACACTCCAAAGATGTGTGGATTGGGTGGATTAGCCATGCTAGATTGTCCCTTAGTGTTAGGGGGACCAGCTAGGGTAAATACATGGAGCTACGGGGATAGGACCTGGGTGGGACTCTGATCGGTGCAGGTCCAATGGGCCAAATGGCCTCCTTCTGCAGTGTAGGGATTCTATGATTAACAATTGAATAATTTTTAAAATGATATTAGATTACCTTAATTTCTAACTTATTGTTTCAGCTCCAAAAAAGCCCCAATATGCATAAATCAAAACCATTTTCAAATAAGTACAGTTATCAAACTCAGGTATACATACTTTCAGAGAGAGAGGTCCAGAAACTTTCAGAGAGAAAACTGAATTTCAGAAGAGCTTGCGGAAGCTCTGTCTTCAAACAATTCCTAGCAAGCTCTGCACTTAAATCACATCATCACATGACCCTATCCATCACTCCAATCTGAAATCCCAGAGGAGATTACATAATCAAAAATCCATTAGCTCTGCTTGAAACAATGCTTGCAAGGTTAAAATGAGCAGGTATCCTGCCCTCCCAAAATCTGAGCTGCATTCCTTCCAAACATACTGACTGTCTATAGCATAAAGCTGAATTTTAAATATTCTCCATACATATAAAATATTTATATCAATGACTATCATCACAACAGTGAAACTCCATGGTACATTAACAACGTTGAGGAATTAAAATGCTCATTACTGAAATCTTGGTATGTTTGTCTTAGGATTACTTGTGTATTTCAGTGTCACCCCGTGGAAATTGAATGGTGAAATTTAGTTGGATTTGAACAAGGAAGAAATGAGATGTTGTGAGGTTGGGGAAATGGTTATAAAAATGCAATTTCCTCCTGCACCCATATCCAAGCAGCTGACTATTTTTCTAGTTCCTGAAACATTTTAAACTCCTGATATTCAGAAGAGTTTGATTGCCTGCGGGTAACCTCTTCAACAACCCTTCTTTAATCTGCACCCCATTTTATCCACGTATGTAAAATAGAAACAAAATCCTGCAGATGCTGGCATCTGAAACAAAAACAGAAAATGCTGGAAAATCTCAGCAGGTCTGACAGCGTCTGTGAAGAGAGAATAGAGGCAACATTCTGAGTCTGGACGACCCTTTGTCAGATAGGTTACTACATGGAAGTAGTTGAGACCAAAATACTGTCTGATTTCAAGAAGAAATTAAATATCGCTCTGGGTTTAAAGGGATTAAGGGAAGGAGGGGGGAATCAGGATATTGAATTTGATGATCAGCCATAATCAAAATGAATGGCAGAGCAGGCTCGAAGGGCCAAATTGCCTCCTCCTGCTTCTAGTTTCTATGTTTCTCTGTCAGGAACAAGTGAATGTGCTGGGATTTGTCACACTTGAAGGTTTTGAAAGGGTCGAATGGGGTAGACATCGAGAAGACATCGTGGGAAAGTCCAAAACTAAAGGCCCAGAATTTCTGAAGCTGAGTGAGGAATTCAGGAGCGCCCGCGTGGGTAACACGTGCAACTCACAAGGACTAACTGAGGTGATTGGCATCGAGAGTTTTAAAGAGAGTTGGATAAATGTGTGAAGGGGAAAGGATTAGAAGGTGATGTTACACAGAATCAGAGTGAATGTACAGCACAGAAACAGGTTATTCAGCACCTCACAACATCACCGACTTACCCTCGATTCAATCCTTCCATCTTTCCCACGATAAATCTCACAACTCGATTCTCTAATCCTTCCTCGTGTTTATCCAGATTCCATTTCAATCTATCTATGAATCTCTGTGGTCGTTCATTCCTCATTCTAACCACTCTCTGGGTGCAGAGGATCTCCCCTACACCTCACTGCAATCATCCTGAGTGTAAATGTTTATATCATTCAATCATACAATTCCTATAGTTCCAGGGCCCCCGGCAACAAGAGCTAATTCAGTACGGTCAATAAACCTAATCTACACATCTCTGGCATGTGGGAGGGAAACTGGAGCACCCAGAGGAAACCTACGCAGACACGGGGAGGATGTGTGAACTCCATACAGACAGTGACCCAAGGAATTGAACCTGTGTCTCTGGTTCTGTGAGGCAGCAGTGCTAACCACTGTGCTACCATGTTGCCCCATGGCTCGGTTGGTACATGGTCTCAGACTTTGGCGTATTTTTCCCGATGGAAGAAGATGGAAGAGAGAATATCCGGGGTGCGAGGGGTCCATCTGGCTACTTTTCCGAGGCAGCAAGAAGTCTAGACAGAGTCAATGGTTGGGAGGGTAGTTTGAGTTATGGATTGGGGCTACATTCACAACTCTTTGTAGTTTTTTATTTCCTGGATAGGGTGAATATCCTGAGGATGTTTTGCCTAATGGGGGAGACTAGAACTCAGGGACATAGTTTAACTGTAAGCAGTTTCCTTTTATAATGAGAAACGAGAAGAATTTTCTTTCTCTCAAAGAATCATCAGAGTCCTCTTGTTCAGTAGGAAGTGCAGACTGGATCTTTACATTGATTCCAGATGAAATTAGATATAGCTCTTGGGTTTAAACAGATCAGGGAATATAAGGAGAAGCAGGGATTAGGATATTGAATTCAATGATCAAAATGAACAGTGCAGCAGGCTAGAAGGGCTGAATGGCCTCCTCCAGCTCCTGCCTCCTGCATTCTTATACATCCCAGGCCAAGGATCACTTCTGTTTTAGAGACAGAGAGACGGCGGTGTTGGAGTTAGTCTGAGATGTAACATTAGAACCCCTGGTAATTTATTCACCCTCACTTCCTGCTCTCGAGTCGAGGGGATGTAAAGATTCACGACTCGAGGCCCAACAATGCTGCAGCTTCTGGACTGAAAGTGAGTCCCGGATGAAGGTGATCCTCCCAATCCTCGCTCTGCATTGTTCACTATAGAAACAATCTGCAGGATCTGTAGGGCCTGTTGTGCTGAGGTTTCCAATATTGTGCTCAGTCCCTTCTCATTCTCTCCCTTTCTTCTCCGACAGACGCTAATTGAGTTTAGACCCGCTATTTCTGACCCCGGTCAGGACTGATCCTCACTCAAAACCAATCCCCCTGGGATCCGTGGACAATAGGACAGTGGGAAAGACCCTTCCAGCAGATCCCACCCTCCCAGTGCCTGTGGGAACTGGACCCAGCTGGGTTGTAGGCTGGAGGACAGATTCCCTCACTGCAGGAGGAGGCTGAAAGCCCCTCTCGACACTGGGATCCACGGCAGGGAAGCTCCTCATCTGACTCAAAGCTTCCATGATGTGGAGATGCCAGCGTCGGCCTGGGGTAAATGCAGTAAGAAGTCTCACAACACCAGGTTATTAAAGTCCAACAGGTTTACTGTGTCAAAGCTTCCACTGCAATGCTCAGATATTCAGAGAATCATACAACCCGGCAGTGCAGAAGGAGGTCATTCAGCCCATCAAGTTTGCACCGACCACAATTCCACCTAGGCCCTATCCTGTAAATCCTGTGCATTTACCCTGCTAATTCCCCTGCACTTAGGGGAAATTTAGCATGGCCAATTGACCTAACCCACACTTAGGACTGTGGGAAGATACCACGGCACCCAGAGGAAACCTACGCAGACACGGGAAGAAGGTGCAAATTCCGCACAGACAGTGACCCGAGCCAGGAATCGAACCCAGGTTCCTGGTGCTGTGAGGCAGCAGCGCTAACCACTGTGCCAGCATGCTGCAATGGAAGCTGGATATTGGCTATCCCAGCTTGGGTTTAGATTGGTAAGTGTCCTCATGGACTCAACCACCCTGTGCATGGTAGGCTCCAAGCTTTATGTAAAGAACTCTCCTTGCTCCCTAACACTGACTGTGGGCTTTCTGGCAGGCTCGACAGTGCACCAGGCTTTTCCCTCTGCGTGTTCAACAATCCTATCCTACTGGCTGTCAGACCCCCCCCCAATTCAGAGTCCTCATCTGAGTCCTTTGCAGTACAATTATGTAAAAACCCAACTTTTGGTGAGCTGGTGCTTCCTCTGCCCAGTGCCCTGTCTGTAGGACACACATGCCCAAAATTTCACCATGTGCTGATCCCCCTCTCACAACCATCCTCTGATACCTGCACATGCCACTCAATGGGTCTGAGGACAACTGACAGGGTTGTCATTCCCAGGTCAGACTTTCCAGAGGCAGTGGTCGAAACACATACAATAGCAACAGTGAAAGGCACCTGAACAGCCACATGAAATAGGCAGGTGTTGTGAAATTGAGTTTGTTAAGATGTAAAAGAATTTGAAAAAGTGCTAGAAGGAAAAAAAACAGTGCATGGTCTCTTTAAAAGCTGGTTTTGGAATCAATGCCAGGATGTTTAAAATGCAGGTATACAGAGTACACAAACTGCAACATTTGTTGCAGAGATCAAAACATCAGTCTCTGTAGGGCTTTTGCATTTTTGACAGCCTATCAGTTTAAAGAAAACACTCAGTTGAAAGAATCTATCAAATTTGAAGTTACTGTTGCTGCCAACCTCAGACCAATCCAGTTACAGAAAATGGATAGGTCATCAGGATTACTGGAACTCAAACAGGAACTCAACTATCTACAGTCCAGCTGAATTCACCTGAGAGATAGCCAGGACAGAAGGACATCTCCAGAGCAGCTCCCCACCCTGCCAGCTAAAAAACGCTCTCTGGAGAGAATTCTCCATTTATCTAACAACAGGATATCAAATTAGAACATAGAACATTACAGCGCATAACAGGCCCTTCAGCCTTCAATGTTGCGCTGACCAATTAAGAAAAAGCAATGACCCTCTAACCTAAACCATTCCCTTTTTGTCCATAAACTTATCTACTAACCTCTTAAATGCCACCAAACTTGGCGCATCTACAACTGCAGCAGGCAGGGCATTCCATACCCTTACCACCCTCTGGTAAAGAACCTACCTCTGACATCCATCCTATAACTACCACCCCTTAATTTAAAGCTATGTCCCCTCGTGCTAGCTTTCTCCATCCTAGGAAAAAGGCTATCACTGTCCACCCTATCTAAATCTCTAATCATCTTATATGTTTCAATAAGGTCCCTCTTAGCCGCCTCCTTTCTAACGAAAACAACCTCAAATCCCTCAGCCTCTCTTCATAAGACCTGCCCTCCATACCAGGCAACATCCTGGTAAACCTCCTCTGTACCCTCTCCAATGCCTCCACATCTTTCTTATAATGTGGGGACCAGAACTGCACACAATACTCCAAGTGCGGCCGCACTAGAGTTTTGTACAGTTTGCAACATGACGTTGCGGCTCCGAAATTCAATCCCCCTACCAATAAAAGCTAAGACTCCATATGCCTTCTTAACAACCTTATCGACTTGATTGCCAACTTTCAGGGATCTATGCACATATACACCAAGATCCCTCTGTTCTTCAACACTATTAAGAGTCCTACCATTAGCCCTATACTCTACACATTTGTTATTCCTGCCAAAGTGAATTACCTCACACTTTTCTGCATTAAACTCCATTTGCCACCTCTTGGCCCAGCTCTGCAATTTGTCCAAGTCTCTCTGCAAACTATAACACCCCTCTTCACTATCTACCACTCCTCCGACTTTGGTGTCATCCGCAAATCCATCCTTCAATACCCTCATCCAGATCATTTATAAAAATTACGAACAGCAGGGGCCCCAAAACAGATCCCTTGAGGTACACCACTTGTCACCGAACTCCACGATGAATAATTTCCATCAACCACCACCCTCTGTCTTCTATCAGCT
Source organism: Sphyrna mokarran (assembly GCA_024679065.1). Classification (NCBI taxonomy): domain Eukaryota; kingdom Metazoa; phylum Chordata; class Chondrichthyes; order Carcharhiniformes; family Carcharhinidae; genus Sphyrna; species Sphyrna mokarran. Next base: position 11,205,005 of record JAGIQG010000005.1, read on the forward strand.
CGTTAAAGAATCAGCTAATTGGAAAGACCTCACAGAGAAATCAGCAGAAAAACTCCAAAAGCCATCAGACCTGGTTGTATATATTTTTTGAGAGTGAGTAAAATTCTGTTATTACTGTTTTGGTACTGCTTGTATTTATTTGAACAGCATTTCAGTTGAACCTTCCTTTAATTAATATGCAACTTGTTTAGTTAAAGTTCTAGGTGTTTGAATAAAATCACTTGTTAATTATTCACTTGAAATGAGTGTCAGGTCTTTATATTAATGAACCTTTAAATGTTAATGTGGAACAGTTAACATCTTCCCAAACACTTTTAACAGGTTATAAAGCAAGGTGAAGAGATCTGCATCGTAACACTGGGAATAGAGGGATACGGACTGCATAGAGGCAAAAGATCTTTCGCTTAGAAAGGTGTGATGTGTTGGTATAGACTTGGAGGGCTGAAGGACCTGTTCCTGTGCTGCTTTGTTCCTTGTTCTTAGACTTCTGGAATAATTTTCACACCCCCTCCTGACAGAGAGGTAGGTGCAGTCTGACTTTAAGTAGCAAGTCAGTTTAAACGTGTGCTAGCTTTCCCCAGTGCTCCAGCTGAGATATGCAGTCCCTCGATAGTACAGACTTAGCTCTGACTGTTCCCTACACTCATATAAACAAGACATGGCGCCTGCAGTGGGATGGCCAGGCAGGGATTAAATCGTGCTCCACCATCCTTACCCAATTTTAGGGCTTGCAGTTCCTTGCTCCTTTGTTGTCAGGGGAAGGTTGATGCAGAGAACACGAACGTGTTAACTGACCGCAAGATGACCTGTGCCTCCAGGCACAGTGTGTTTGGATTGACTTTCTCCAGCGATCGGCGCTGAACATTATCATCCAGCCATTTCAGCAGCTGATCTGTGCTTTGGGGACACTCCTGTGTTTTAACAGTTCTGCTCGATTTGGGATTCTGCAAACTGGGGCTGATCAGGAAGGAGTGTGGGATATTGTGGTCTTTCACAAGAAAAGCTTTGCATTTTGATAGCGCCTTTCAGAACAACAGGCTGCCCCTTTACAGCCGATCAGACAGTTCTGGAGTGTGGCTGTAGTGAGCTGGGACACAAGGGAGATCTCAGAGTGAGGCACTGACTGACTGGAGTCACAACCACATACCAGTGTGCAGCACGGTGGTTAGCACTGCTGCCTCACAGCACCAGGGACCCGGGTTTGATTCCCGGCTTGGCTCACTGTCTGTGCAGAGTCTGCATGTTCTCCCCATGTCTGTGTGGGTTTTCTTTGGGTGCTCCAGTTTCCTCCAAAAGGCATGTTGTTAAGTGTATTGGCCATGCTAAATTCTCCCTCAGTGTACCCAAACAGGTGCCGGAGTGTAGCAACTGGGGGAATTTTCACAGGTACTTCATTGCACTGTTAATGTAAGTCTATTTGTGAAACCAAATAAATAATAATTTAACAGATAAAGCAGCGGTTTACTGATTCAGTGAAGTGATCTCACAATCGCCAGATCAGAGTAAAACTCTACCCCATCAGACCATCCCAGAGAAACATTTTAACAACAGGATTGAGGGTCGGTGAACATCCCAAACACACAGACTGTCGAAAAGTGAGTGCGACAGAAGGACGAAGGGTTCGCAAATCCTTTCTTTTCTAATTGGATAATTTGAATCAGTTTTCCATTGATGTCCTCACCATCACTGAGTGAATTGATTCACTCCACGGGACATTAGGGAGTGTCTGACTGTACACTACACACGGGGGTTGTGGTTCCTGGTGAGAGAGCAGGAGAGTTGTTCCAGGAGGACACTGTCCCAACAATGTGAGAACATTACAGTGCAGTACAGGCCCTTCGGCCCTCGATGTTGCACTGACCAATGGAACCAATTTTATGGCCCTCTATCCTAAACTATTCCAATGTTATCCATATGCCTATCCACTGACCATTTGAACGCCCTTAAACTTGACGAGTCCAGAACTGCTGCAGGCAGGGCATTCCACGCCCTTACTACCCTCTGAGTAAAGAACCTACCTCTAGCATCTGTCCTATAACTACCACCCCTTAATTTAAAGCTATGTCCCCTCGTGTTATCCATCTCCATCCGAGGAAAAAGGCTCTCACTATCCACCCTATCTAACCCTCTGATCACCTTCTATCACCTAGCTAGAATCACCTAGGTAACCACAAAAAGCAGAACTGAGCCCCTCTCCTCCCTCTGCCCCTTACCCTCCCTCTCCGTTGAGCCCCTTCTCCCTCCTCCTTCTCTCTACCCCTCTCCACTGAGTTCCCTCCCTCTTCTCCACCCCAAGCCCCTCCCTTCCCCTCTCTCTCTCCACTGAGCCCCTCTCCCCCTCCCTCTCTTCTCCCCTCCCCTCCGTCTCCTTCTCACCCCCTCCTCTCCCTTTCCTCTCATCCCCTCCCCCTCTCTCCCTCTCATCCCCTCCCTCTCTCTCCTCTCATCCCCTCCCTCTCTCTCCCTCTCCACCCCCTCCCCCTCTCACCCCCTCCGTTCCCTCTCCCTCTCATCCCCATCCCTCTCCCTCCTCACCCCCTTCCCTCCCTCTCCCTCCCTTCCCCTCCCCTCTCTCCCCTCTCACACCCCCTCCCTCCCTCTCCCTCTCCTCTCCCTCTCCCCTCCCCCCCCCTCCCTTCCCTCCCTCTCACCCCCTCCCCTCCCTCTCACCTCTTCCCCTCCCTCTCCTCTTATTCCCTCCCCTCTCTCTCCCTCTCTCCCCTCTCCTCCCTCCGCTCCCTTTCCATCTCACCACCCTCCCTCTCCCTCTCCCCCTCCCCCTCCCTCTCCCTCTCCCCCCTCCCCTCCCTCTCCCTCTCACTCCCTCCCCTCCCTCTTCCCCCCTTCTCTCTCCCTTTCTCCTTCCCCTCCCCCCACAACCCCTAGCTCTCTGTAATTCTCCTCAGCATGTCAGTATATCTGTGTAATGCTCACTCTCCACTTAACTGCTGAGCCAAAAATAGATCCTCTGCTCCCAAACTGGGGTCAGAACAAATTTAAATATTGCTCTGGCCTTTGTGGAGTGTGCCTGTCAAACTGTCAAAACATCTCTGAGTGCTGCAGAGAAATGTGGTGATTAGTGTCTGGACTGGGGGTGGGGAGGAAGGATCCTGTCCCTCATTATCAATATCGTGTGAGTTTTTAGCTACAAAACCTTTCAGGTCTTTGTTAAAGAATCTCCCCGGGGTCTTCCCCATCAGTAAAGAGTTGGGAACAGGTTGTCTGTGGAGGTTAGCTGAGTTTTATAACCCTCAGGTGTAACAGGTAAGGGTTAACCTCTGTCGATGGTACACATGTTGAGACTGCTGTTCTCGGGGGAATTCTGCTGTTGGGACCAGTTAAATAAACCATCCGCTGACTGCGTTACCCCTCCCCGAGACATTTAAACATTCACTCCCTCCATCACCGGCACTCAGACCGGAACCCAGGCTCACAGAACGGAATTCTCCTTCGGCCTCGGGTGAGATTTTATGAGTCTCGCCCAATGAGGTGATGCAGAGCGTGTACCATTTACAAGAACTCACCTTCGATCAGGCCTTTCCAGGCCCAGGACTGTTATGTATGTCGGGGCATAGCCCCTTTAAGGGAATGGTCATGTGACCTCAGGTGAGCCATTGAGATCCCCCCCCCCCGAGCAACCAATCTGTACCATCCAGTTGAGGGGGTTAGCGGAGGGTTTTCCACAGTCTGTTAAACCCATCTGGGAGGTTTAATGGGGAGAAGAGTCATTGATGCAAAGATTGGGTCAGTTCTTTAGCGTGTACAGGAACACCACAACAACTAAATACTCCCCAGCGACCCTGGGAGACAGCGGGGTAGAATGTTTGACCTGATGATCGGGGTGGTGGGGAGGAACCAAGAGACATGGATGGAGCGTCAAGCTGAACATGCCAAGCTGAGGGCATCCAGACAGGCCCAACTGGTATTGGCCAGAAGCTCCCCGCGTCTGGATGGGGTTTCCTCCGGGTGCTCCGGTTTCCTCCCACAGTCCAAAGATGTGCAGGTTAGATGGACTGGCCGTACTAAATTGACCCTTGTATTGGGGGGACTAGCTAGGGTAAATATTATGGGGATAGGGCCTGGGTGGGATTGTGGTTGGTGTAGACTCGATGGGCTGAATGGCCTCCTTTTTCGATGATTCTATGGATTCCCAGATACACATTGGGAGGGAAGTGGATTCCAGCCATGGGATTGTAACCAGGGCAAGGTCATTGTCCTATCTGATGGAAAGTGGCACAGTTAGTGTGACACTGACACTCAGACTACACAAAGGGCCAGGAATCCCAACTATAAATTCAGGGACCTTCTAAATGGTGCCGGTGGGGGGGTGAGGAGAGAGAGGCCTGGGTTATCCACTGAGGGGACGGGAATTTACCATTGATGATCGACAATGTGTGGGAAGAGGGGCTCAATGGGATCACAGAGAGGATCGTGAAACTGGATCTAATTCCCAGGAGACAACCCCCCCCCCTCCCCACCCCAGAGCATCGCTTCCCCCCTCCCCACCCCCGAGAGGTGATCATGTGACATGGAGGTCAGGGTGGGGAACTGTGTTGTACTGTCAACAAACAGTGAGTTCATCATCTATGTGAAATACAGAGAGAAAAATGTATATACAAATAGTTTAAATTGCCATTGCTGTATGGGTGCATTGTTGTTTAAAGGGAGAGGTGTTTTATATATATTGGGGCACACTCCTTATAAGGAAATGGGTCATATGACCTCAGGGGTAGGGTGAGCTGTTGGGAACCGGCCTGTGTGGGTGGTTAATGTTTGAAGTGTGGAGTGAGTAGGATATTGCTGGAGTCCCTGGCATTCTGTTGGAGCTGTTTTGTCTAAAGCCAGTATCCTCTACTGTTACTGAAGCAGTACAATTAACATCACGTTGATTTTAATCTGAACTAATGCACTGTTCTATTGTTTCATTGTTTCTCTAGGATTGTAGAGTAGAGCTTGAATGGGAAGATTGACAGGTCGGATCATATGACTGGGACAGCAATGTTTTCACAGAGAATTAATAAGATCATAAGAACGAGGAGCAGGAGTCGGCCATTTGGCCCTCGAGCCTGCTCCACCATTCAATAAGATCATGGCTAATCTTTTTGTGGACTCTGTTCACTTAGCCACCCGCTCACCATAACCATTAATTCCTTCACTGTTCAAAAATTTATCTATCCTTGCCTTAAAAACATTCAATGAGGTAGCCTCAACTACTTCACTGGGCAGGAATTCCACAGATTCACAACCCTGTGCGTGAAGAAGTTCCTCCTCAACTCAGTCCTAAATCTGCTTCCCCTTATTTTGAGGCTATGCCCCCTCGTTCTAGTTTTACTCACCAGTGGAAACAACTTCCCTGCTTCTATCTTATCTATTCCCTTCATAATCTTATATGTTTCTATAAGATTTCCTCTCATTTTCCTGAATCCCAATGAGCATAGCCCCCAGTTTACTCAGTCTCTCCTCATAAGCCAACCCTCCTAACTCCAGAATCAACCTAGTGAATCTCCTGTGCACCCCCTCAGTGCCAGTATATCCTTTCACAAGTGAGGAGACCAAAACTGTACACAGTAACTCCAGATGTGGTCTCATGAGCACCTTATACAGCTGCAATATAACCTCGCTGTTTTTAAACTCCATCCCTCCAGCAATGAAGGATAAAATTCCATTTGCCTTCTTAATTACCTGCTGAACCAGCAAACCAACTCCTTGAGATTCCTGCACAAGAACACCCAGATCCCTCTGTACAGCAGCATGCTGCAATTTTTTACCATTTAAATAATTTATTTTTTAATTAATTTTTTTACCATTTTGCTGTTATTCCTAACAAAATGGATGACCTCACATTAACAATATGGGACTCTATCTGCCAGACCCTCATCCACTCACTTAGATTATCTATATCCCTTTACAAACTTTCAGCGTCTTCTGTACACTTTGCTCTTCCACCCAACTTAGTGTCATCTGCAAATTTCAACACACTACACTTGTTTGTCAGATGCTGTTTTGGATGCTGCAGAGTGAGATTTATCCATTCCTGTCTCTGAAATTCAAGACTGGAAGCGATTAGAGACTAGGTTTTGCTGTCTTGAAGGTATATCCTTCTCTGAAAACTGCTGCTTAGATCTCTGACCATAAATGTTACAAGCTAGAAATCTAATATCATTTATTTGGGTACTAACCTAAGAAGGGTGTATGTCTGTGGGGAATTGCTTTAAATTGGAACAACAGATAGCTTTTAGGATTTATACTGTATCATGTTTAAGTCTTGTAATTGGTAAAAGTTATACTTTTTTGTAATATTTTAACTGTGTTCTTAAATTAACATTTGATGAAAGTTCCCTAGTGGGTCACTCGACTCGTATCAAGAGTGAAATATTTTACGCTCACCAATGGCAAAATCAAATGTAACTTCACAAATCACCTTGGAGTTTCTGGCCTGTATCTTAACACCTTCTGAAAGGCTGTTAAGGATGGGTAATAAATAGAACACAGAACACTACAGCACAAACAGGCCCTTCGGCCCACAAGTTGTGCTGATCATATCTATACCTAACAGGCCTATCTATAACTCTCAATCCCATTAAATCCCATATACTCATCCAGAAGTCTTTTAAAAGTGAGTTCGCCTCCACCACCACCAACAGCAGCCGATTTCACTCACTCACCATTCTCTGAGTAAAAAACTTACCCCTGACATCTCCTCTGTACCTCCTCCCCAGCACCTTAAACCTGTGTCCTCTCATAGCGACCATTTCAGTCCTGGGAAATAGCCTCCGAGAATCCACCCTATCTATTCCTCTCAACATTTTATAAACCTCTATCAGTCGCCTCTCAACCTTTGTCTCTCCAGTGAGAAGAGTCCCAGCTCCCTCAATCTATCTTCATAAGGCCTGCCTCCCAATCCAGGCAACATCTGCACCCTCTCAATAGTTTCCAATGCTGCCCTCGCCAGCAGTGTTCTCAGCTCATGAATGAATTTTAAAAAGAGAACTCTCTACTCTGCAGGATGTGGCCTGCCAGGCTAACAGAACACAACAGGGCAGTGACGTGAAGCCTCTAAGCTTGCTTAAGCTGCAGGGTTATCGGGGATATAAGGAGATGGCTGCCAGCTTCCAACTCAAACAGACACTGGCAGCCAGTCAAAGAGTTGTGAGCTTCCTTGCCAGAGAGATTACACGGGTGTTAGCAATCTGTAATACAGGCGTAGACTATCTTCCTGCTTTCTCAACAAGATAGGGAAGGAGGGAGAGGAAGGAAGGAAGGGGAGGAGAGGGAGGGGGAGGGAGGGAGACAGAGAGCGGGAGGGAAGGGGGAGGGAGGAAGGAAGGGGGAGGGAGAAGAGGAGGGAACACAGGAGGAAGGGAGGGAGGAAGAGGAGGGGTGAGGTGCGGGAGAGGGGGCGGAGGAGGAGAAGAGGGAGGGAGAGAGTGAAGGGGAGGGAGGAGGGGAGAGAGGGAGGGGGAGGGTGGGGGGGGGAGGGAGGGAGGGAATGGGGGTGGGAGGAGAGGAGGGGTGAGGGGAGGGAGAGGAGAGGGAGGAGAAGAGGGGGGGAGGGAGGAGACGGGGGAGAGAGGAGAGAAGGGGAAAGGAGGAGGGAGGGGGAAGGGGGGGGGGGAGGGGAGGAGAAGAGGAGTGGAAGGGAGGAGGAGTGAGGGAGAGGAGGGAGGGAACAGAGGAGGAGGGAGGGAGAAAGGAGGGCAGGGAGGTGAGGAGAGGAGGGTGAGGTGAAGGGGGGTAGGGTAGGGAGGGTAGTGGGAGGGAGGAATGCAGGGGGGAGGGAGGAGGGAGGGAGTGGAGAGCTGGTGGGGGGGGAGTGGAGAGCTATGGGGGGGGAGGGAGTGGAGGAGTTGGGGGAGGGAGGAATGGAGAGCTGTCGGAGGACGGAGGAGGTGTGTTTCAGAGTGTTTCATCAGGACAGCAGATTGTCCTCTCTGATTTTAACCATATAGCTGTGTGTGTAAAACAGCCAGTCTGTCTCCAACATCAACAGCAAAGTCTGATTTATTACACAATCTACAGCAGAAATAAAATACAGATTTCTCACCGGAGCAGTTAACCCTTTCCTCCCCTCTGCTGGGAGAACATTCACTGGGGTGATGGTGCAGGGGGGGGTCCCCTCATCATTCTGGGGTCTCAGCCCACTGGCAGTGAACCAGGCTCCCAGGCAGCCAGAGCAGTCTAATCAGTGAGAGAATTCCCTGCAGTGCAGCAAGAGGCTATTCAGCCCACAAAGTCTGCACTGACCACAATCCTATCAAAATCCTATGCATTTACCCTAACTAGTCCTCCTGACATTAAGGGGCAATTTAACACAGCCAATCCACCTAACCCGCACATGTTTGGACTGTGGGAGGAAACCCACACAGACACGGGGAGAACATGCAGACTCCACACAGACAGTGACCCAAGCCGGGAATCGAACCCGGGTCCCTGACACTGTGAGGGAGCAGTTCCAACCACTGTGCTGCCAACATCTATTTTCCAAATGGGGATTCCTGGAATAGGATGAGGACTCAGGACTCGTATTTTTACCACTCTGTACTCCGCGTTCACCATGATTACCTGTAAAACTTCACACCAACCTGTCTACAATAGGCTGGTCTCCGAGTAGGATCCAATTCTGGGATTGTTAAGTGCGATAAGAGGTCTGGCAACACCAATTTTAAATCCAACCGATTTATTTGATAGTAAATCTACTAGCTTTCGGCGTTTATGCCTTCGTCAGGCAAATGAGGTGTTCTCAACATCTTCGTTAAGTGCGTACAGCTCAGTATTCCACCGAAGAAGACTCAGGTTAATCATTTGCCAACGAGTCTGGTTGTTGTTCCAGTTGACTTTATGATCTCTATCCAATATTTGGGGTTGATGTAGAGGTTGGGGAGGGTGCTCACTGAGTGGCCAGTTTCTGTGCTGCAAACACGTGTAATGTCCACGTTTGATATTTTACTTGTGTGGAGTCTGCACATTCTCCCCGTGTCTGCGTGGGTTTCCTCCGGGTGCTCCGGTTTCCTCCCACACTCCAAAATGTGTGGGTTAGGTGGACTGGCCGAGCTGAATTGGCCTTTAGTGTCCCGGGATGCGTAGGTTAGAGGGGTTAGCAGGGTGAATATTGAGGTGACAGGGATGGGCCCTGGTCAGTACAGGCTCGATGGGCCAAATGGCCTCTTTCTGCACTGTAGGGTTCTATAATTCTAAGTTGACAAGTACTGCCAGTACTTTCACTTTCTATTTTGTCTTCCAGCATCCAACAGTATCTCACTTTGTAGACGTCTCCATTATAAGGTTTTCCTGTTTGATGTGGCAGTAATTTCATTCAGGTTTCAATGCTGGTTGCTCATTTCATATCTTTACTTTTATTTTCGATGAATTGGAAAGTATTTTCCATGTACCCTGTTTGTTGATGTTTAAAAATCACTGTGCTTCCCTACACTCTTTCTGAAACACCAATCAAATGGAACAAAGCAAAATCATTTCCATTGAGATTTCTACAAGGTTCAGGTGGCGGCATGAGAGCAAAGAAGCAGAATTAGGCTACTCGGCCCATCGACTCTGCTCCACCATTCAATCCTGGCTGATGTTTCTCTCATCCCCATCCTCCTGCCTTTTCCCCATGATCCCCTTATTAATCAAGAACATATTTATCTCTGTCTTAAAGACACTCGATGACCTGGCCTCCACAGCCTTCTGTGGCAAAGAGTTCCACAGATTCCCTGCTGTCTGGCTGAAGAAATTCCTTCTCATCTCTATTTTAAAGGATCATCCCTTTAACCTGAGGTTGTGCCCTCTTGTTCTAGTTTTTCCTGCTAGTGGAAACATCCTCTCCAAATCCACTCTATCCAGGCCTCACAATATCCTGTAAGTTTCAATAAGATTCCCGCTCGTCCTTCTAAACTCCAATGAGTACAGACCCAGGGTCCTCAACCATTTCTCGTACGACAATCTGTTCATTCCAGGGACCATTTCTTATGAACCTCCTCTGGATCCTTTCCAAGGCCAGCCCATCCTTCCTTAGATATGGGGCCCAAACTGCTCACAATACTCCAAATGGGGTCTGACCAGAACCTTATACAGCCTCAGAAATACATCCCCGCTCCTGTATTCCACTCCTCTCGACATGAATACTAACATTGCTTTTGCCTTCCTACCTGCCAACTGAACTTGCATGTCAACCTTAAGAGAATCTTGAACAATGGCTCCCAAGTCCCTTTCTGTTTCTGATTTCCTAAGTATTTTCCCATTTAGAAAATTGTCTATGCCTCCATTCCTCCTTCCACTTTTCCACATTGTATTCCATTTGCCTTTTTTTTTGCTCCTAACCTGTCCAATCCTCCCCCCCCACCCTCGCCCCCGCTGCTTCCTCAATACTCTCTGTCTCTCCACATATCTCTGTATCATCTGCAAACTTAGCGATAGCTGTCCAACCATTCTGAGGCCTGTTGGGACATTGACACAGGCAATCCTTGGGCCACTAAAGAGAGGACCTTCTCTCCAAGTCCCACACAAGGTGGTTATGGGGGAGGGGGCGTAGGAGGTCAAGTTAAAAATCTAGTTCTGAATCTGTTCTGGTTCAGTCTAACATTGTAAAACACAAAAAACGGGAAGAAAATGCCAGAGATTCGCTCTAGCGCATGAAGTTTTGGCGCCAGTTATGTGTCGCTAGCTTATCAAGATCTTTGCTACGACTCCCCAGGGAACAACAAGTCCCAACTAAACCAACCAGAGTGTAGAACTGTCCAGCTCAGGGCGTCGGGAATGTCTCTGTTTTTACAAGCAATGGAAGACATTTTCTCTCGGAAGAATGAGCAGTCTGAAGTAAAAAAGATGACACAAAATTTCAGGGGGGCGTAAGCAGATCCCCGGAACCCCATCACCCCCTTGCCCAGCCACTGTGTGTGTGTTACTGCTGTTTGTGGATCTTGCTGTGTGTAACATGGTGACTGCGTTTGCTGACCTCACAACAAACTTCAAATGGGAGATTTTCGGAGCAGCGTCACCCGCTGTAAAAATCAAATCTGCTATTCCCAATCCCACATTGACTCCTTTCCAGAGGATATTGCACAGATTTAACATCCACATTCCCTGCCGTATAAAACAACAGGCCCCCACCCGGCGTGTTTTCGACAGCAGATTAAATAGGATGGGTGCTCGCTCCACCACCTTCCCACCCACCCGGACCCCACCCTGGGAAGGAGTGGGCTGGATGCCATTCCTCATGTTTCAATAATCAGCCATCAATTGTTTTTTGGTAAACTAGGGTTTAGTCCCATGAATCATAGAATCCCTACAGTACAGAAAGTGGACATTCAGCCCATCAGGCCTGCATCAGGATCTATCCCACCCAGGCCCCATCCTCGTAACCCCACGTATTTACCCTGCAAGTCCCCCTGACACTAAGAGGCAATTTATCATGGCCAATCAACCTAACCCGCACATCTTTCAGACTGTGGGAGGAAACCGGAGCACCCGGGGGAAACCCACATAGACATGGGGAGAATGTGTAGACTCCACACAGACAGAGCCTGGAATCGAACCTGGAGCTGTGAGGCGACAGTGCCAACCACTGTGCCGCCCATCACCTGGGGCTCCCCTTTGTGGAACATGGTGCCCAGCACCCAATCCATCAACAAACCAGCCTCCCATCCTCTGACTCTATCAATACTTCCCACTGCCTCGGAAAAGTATAATCAAAGACTCCACATATCCCAGACATTCTCTCTTCCACCTTCTTCTGTCAGGAAAAGGATACAAAAGTCTGAGGATACATACCGACTGACTCAAGAACAGCTTCTTCCCTTCTGCTATCAGACTTTTGAATGAACTTTGCATTAAGTTGATCTTTCTCTCCACCCTGTCTACAACTGTAACATTGCATTCTGCACTCTCTCCTTTCTTTCTTTATGAACAGTATGCTTTGCCTGGGTGGGTTTCCTCCAAGTGGACACAGGTTTAAGGTGCTGGGGAGCAGCTACAGAAGAGATGTCAGGGGTAAGTTTTTCACTCAGAGGGTGGTGAGTGAATGGAATCGGCTGCTGTTGGTGGTGGTAAAGGCGAACTCGCTGGGGTCTTTTAAAAGACTTCGGGATGAGTACATGGGATTTAATGGGATTGAGCGTTATAGGTAAGCCAAGTAAGTAGGGATATCATTGATGCGACTTGTGGGCTGAAGGTCCTGTTTGTGCTGTAGTTTTTCTATGATTCTAAGTGCTCTGGTTCCCTCCCACACTCAAAAAAAGTGTCAGTTAGTTTGATTGGCCATTGCTAACTTGCCCCTTAGTGTCGGAGGGATTAGCAGGATAGATATGTGGGGTAAAAGCAAATTACTGCAGCTCCTGGAATCTGAAACCAAAAGAAAAAATGCTGGAAAACCTCAGCAGGTCTGGCAGCTTCCGTAAGAGGAGAAAAAGAGCTGAGGTTTCAAGTCAGATGACCCTTTGTCAAAACTCTGAGCCCCATCTCGAAATGTCAGCTCTCTCCTTACAGATGCTGCCAGACCTGCTGAGATTTTCCAGCGTTCTCTCTGTAAATCATGGGGATAGGGACTGGGTGGGTGCAGACTCGATAGGCTGAATGGCCTCCTTTTGCATGAGGGGATTGTAAGGTTCTTCTCTGAGCAGACTAGTCACTGTCTCACCGTGGGACATTGCTGTGTGTGTCAACTGAACATTTACGATAAAATTGTGACTGCGCTTAATAAGTAATTTGCCGCTCTGGGATGCCCTGAGGTCGCAAACAAATTAAAGAGAAATGTAAACCTTGTTTTTCACTTTATAAACGCGTGCTGTTTTTTTTGATGACTTTGAGGTTTTTTTATACGAGCTGCGTTAGAAACATTAGATCTTTCAGCTGTGCTTCCTGTCAGGCCACTCCTGGAAAATTATCAAACGCAGATCAGATGTTTCAGAGCCTTGAGCCATTTGTTTTTCAAAATGGTTTCCACTTAGACGAGGAACTGAGAGAGCAGATGGTACTGTCGGGAGGGAGGCTCGCTCAGTTGTGTGGGGCGGGAAGGAGCAGCACTTTACTCAGGGACACACTCGCTGTCCCGAGGTGTGTACATGACAAATATAACATTTTCATTTCATCGTCTGCACCTCCTTTTAAAAGGCTGTCGAAATGAAGGCGTGCACTGAGCTAAGATGGCTGCCAGAGGTCACCTGACCCATTCTGCAAACATTGGTCAAGCTTCTGGAAGCTTCCAAAGTGGTTTACAGACGGACAGGTCCGGACAATTCCCCTCCTGGGGGAACTCCATACTGTCACTCCGAGAACACAACAGCAGGAGCATCAGATCCCTGATTCATCCAGCTAAACAAAGACAGCTCCTGAAATTGGTTATGCATAATGAAGCATTAGAAGCAATTATTTGGAGACTATCAGCAATGAGGAGAGGTTGGGGGAACTCGGTTTTGTTCTCACTGGAATGACAGAGGTTGAGGGGTGAGCTGATAGAGATCTATAGGATGATGAGGGGCATGGACAGGGTGGATAGTCAGAAGCTCTTTCCCGGGGTAGAAAAATGAAGCACTCGGAGACAGAGGTTTAAGGAAAAAGATTTCGAGGAGGTGTGCGAGGCAAAGTTCTTTACACAGAGGGTGGTGAATGTTTGGAACACGCTGCCCGGGGAGGTGGTGGGAGAAGGTACGATAGCAGCGTTTAAGGGACATTTAGACAAAGACAATTGGGAATGGAAGGATACAGACTCTGTAAGGACATACAGTTTAGTTCAGTCAGGCAGCACGGTCAGTACAGGGTTGGAGGGCCGAAGGGCTGTGCTGTTCTTTGCTCTTTTATCCTTATTATCCCCTGTTGTCTTCCAATGGGATTGGCCCTCTGAGTGGAACTGCATCATTCCCACAAACAGACCTGTTAACTGGCAGCTATTACGTATCAATGGACACTCACCCTGTGACCAAACCCATTACCACCTTCTGAAATCCTCGATAGAAAGGAACAGTTGTGTTTTATAGAGATTACCCCAGCCGGAGGACGGAATACCACTCACCTCTCTCTGCAGTTCAGCCGAGCTGGACTCTGTCTGCTCAGACCAGACTACGGGCAGCAGACAGGAGAAATACTAAAGATTCTGATTTCCACTGTCCAGGAAAGCAGAAAACATTCCACGGAACTAACCGAGAACCAAAGGAATTTCTACACCTGAACCCACCAGCAACTTAGAATCACAGCACAGAAGAGGCCCTTCAGCCCATCGAGTCTGCACTGACATATTAGAAACACCTGACCTGCCACCTAATCCCATTTACCAGCACTTGGCCCGTTCCCCTCAATGTTATGATGTTCCAAGTGCTCATCCAGGTAATTTTAAAGGACGTGAGGCATCCGGCCTCCATCATCCTCCCAGGGAGCACATTCCAATGTGTGTGTGTGTGTGGGGGGGGGGGGGGGGGGGGGGGGGGGGGGGGGGGGGGGGGGGGGGGGGGGGGGGGGGGGGGGGGGGTGGTTGTGTGTGTGTGTGGTAAGTGTGTGTCTGTGAGTGTGTGTGTGAATGTGTGTATGAGTGTGGTTGTGAATGTGTGGGTGTATGAGTGTGGGTGTGTGTGTGGTGAGTATGTTTGTGTGTGAGTGTCTGTGTGTGTGTGTGAGTGGATGTGAGTGTGTATGTATGAATGTGGGTGTGAGTGTCTAAGTGTATGAGTGTGGGTGTGTGTGGGGTGGTTGGGTTGGCTGGGTGTTGTGAGTGTCTGTGTGTGGGTGTGTCTGTGGTGGTGTGAGTGTGTGTATGTGTGAGTGTGTGTATGTGTGAGTGTGGGTGTGAGTGTGTGGGTGTTGAGTGCGGGTGTGTGAGTGCGGGTGTGTGTGAGTGCGGTGTGTGAGTGCGGGTGTGTTGAGTGTGGGTGTGTGGTATGGTGGTGAGTGGGGTTGTGTAGTGTGGGTGTGGTAGGTGTGGGTGTGGTGAGTGTGGGGTGTGGAGTGTGGGTGTGTGAGTGTGGGTGTGTGTGGGTGGGTGTGTGTAAGTGAGTATGTGTGTGTGAGTGTCTGTGTGAGTGGGCGTGAGTGTGTGTATGTGTGAGTGTGAATGTGTGAGTGTATGAGTGTGGGTGTATGAGTGTGGGTGTGAGTGTGTGGGTGTGTGAGTGTGGGTGTGTGTGTGGGTGTGTGTATGTGGAGTGTGTGAGTATGTGTAAATGTGTGTGTCAGTGTGTGTAAAAGTATGTGTGTGAGAGCGTGTGTGAGTGTGCATGTGCCTGAGTGTGTTTGTGTGTTTGTGTGTGTGAGAGTGAGAATGTGTGTTTGAGTGTGTGAGTGCATGTGTGTATGAGCATGTATGTGGAATGTGCGTGAGTGTGTGTGTGTGCGTGTATGTGGACTGTGTGTGTGAGCGTGTATGTGGAGTGTGCGTGTGTGAGTTGTGACTGTGTATGCGTGTGTGTGTGTGTGTGTGCATGTATGAGTGTGTGTGTGTGAGTGTGTGTTGAGTGGTGTGTGTGTGAGTATGTGTGTGGTGAGTGAGTGTTGTGGAGTATGTGTGTGTGTGTGTGAGTGTGTGTGAGTATGTGTGTGTGTGAGTGAGTGTATGTGTATGTATGAGTGTGTGTGTGTGTGAGTATGTGTTGAGTGGAGTGTGTGTGTATGTGTGAGTGTGTGTGTGTATGTGTGTGTGTGAGTGAGTGTGTGTGAGTATGGTGTGTATTGTGAGTGTGTGTGTATGTGTGTGTGAGAGTGTGTGTGAGTGTATGTGAGGTGTGTGTGTGTGTATGAGTGTGTGTGTGTTGAGTGTGTGTGTGTGAGTATGTGTGTGTGTGTGGTGTGTGGTTGTGTGTGTGAGTGAGTGTGTGTGTGTGGTGTGAGTGTGGTGATGTGTTGTGTGAGTGGGTGTGTGTTGGTGTGTGTGTGTGTGAGTGTGTTATGTGTGTGGAGTGGTTTTGTGTGTGTGGTTGTGTGTGTGTGAGTGTAGTGGTGTGTGTGTGTGAGTGGTGGTGTATTGTGTGTGAGTGAGTGGTGTGTGGTGAGTATGTGTGTGTATGTGTTGAGTGTGTGTTGTATGTGGTGGTGTGTGATGGTGTGTGTGTGTATGTGTGAGTGTGTGTGTGTGTATGAGTGTGTGTGTGTATGAGTGTGTGTGTGTGGTATGTTGTGTGAGGATGTGTGTAGTGTGGTGTGTGTATGTGTGTGTGGTGATTGTGTGTGATGTGTGAGTGTGTTGTGTGGGTGTGGTGTATGTGTGGGTGTGTGTGGTATGGTTTGTGATGAGTGTGTGTGTGTGTTGTGTATTGTGTGTGAGTGGTTGTGTGTGTGTGTGAGTGGTATGTGTGTGTGTGTGTTTGTGTGTGTTATGTGTGTGTGTGTGTGTGTATGTGTGTGTGTGTGTGTGAGTGTGTGTTTGTGGTGTGTGTGTGTGTGTGTGTGTGTGATGTGTGTGTGTTGTGTGTGTGTGTGTATGTGTGTGTGTGTGTGTGTGTGTGTGTGTGTGTGTGTGTGTGTGTGTGTGTGTGTGTGTGTGAGTATGTGTGTGTGTGTGTGTTTGTGAAGTCAAGATCTGTTCTTACTTTTTAATTTTTAATGTGCCGTTAGCTGGGTGAGTTTTTGCCCGAATGCCTCAGTCCCACCCCGTCTGAATTCAGCACTGGGTATCGGACCTGAGGAAGGGAAGGCTTTGGAGGGGTTGTCGCAGAGATTAACCCCACTGAGAGCAGTGTTTCTTTTCCACTGTATTCGCTCGAGCTCAGAATCTAGGGGAGGGGGCTTATCGCAATGAGATTTTCACAGTGATTGCAGTTTGATAGACAGCAGGGAAATTCTCCAGTGGAGAAATCCCAAATAAAAGCATCTTCTTAGTGGAGCTCAGTCATTCAGCAGTGAAATTAAGAAGTGCCTTTCACCCTGACAGACAGCCAGTAGCTCATTCTCAAATGCCTGTGGATGTGTGAGCTCAACTGAAACTTCCAACACTAGAAACTGACAGAATTCTGCTCGGTAAAACAATCAAGAGTTCATTCGATCGGGGAACAATATCGCTCAAACAGTGGCCATTTGGTTCATCATTCCTGCTGTTGGAAAGGTCTCTGTAATTAGTCTCCGTTTTTCCACAGTGGCCTTACCAATTTCAGTTTTATAAGTATTCATTCCATTTCCTTTTGGAAGCTGTGGCAGAATTTGCTTCCACCATCCAACAAGCCCAGAGTTCTGCATCTCAACGGCTCCCTGCGGTTTAATTCCCAAAACCGTCAGCAAATTTCCACTTGATCTTTTTGTGTTCGAAGGGGATCGACTGCAGTTTCCCCAATCTCTCCACCACCTTCAGAAAGGTCTAGCACCATTTCTTGGCTCCGTACCCAAGGCCTTGAGGATCCAGAAACGTTAGACTATTAACCCAGAAACTCAGCTAATGCTCTGGGGATCCGGGTTCGAATCCGCCTACGGCAGATGATGGAATTTGAATTCAATTAAAAAAATCTGGAATTAAGAATCTGCTGATGACCGTGAAGTGGTGCGGGGTCGTTGAGCGGAGACGGAGGGCCAGATTCCGCACACAAGGGGATGGCATCAACCGGGATCTTGGATTCATATCACAGTATCTGTAACCCGCGTGACTTGTCTGAGCTTATAAAATCTCACTAACTGTCCTGTCTGAAGACAATACACATCTCTTTAACCTGTATTTAACCCTCTCTCCACTCACATTGTCTGCACCTTTAAGACCTGTAAAGACTCACATTCCGATCATTATTCTGTAAATTGAGTTTGTGTCTTTATATGCCCTGTTTGTGAACAGAAC
Source organism: Sphyrna mokarran (assembly GCA_024679065.1). Taxonomy (NCBI): domain Eukaryota; kingdom Metazoa; phylum Chordata; class Chondrichthyes; order Carcharhiniformes; family Carcharhinidae; genus Sphyrna; species Sphyrna mokarran. The sequence continues at coordinate 11,222,739 of JAGIQG010000005.1, forward strand.
TCCCACTCACCTAATGAAGGAGCAGTGCTCCAAAAGCTAGTGATTTTTGCTCCCAAATAAACCTGTTGGACTTTAATCTGGTGTAATGAGACTTCTTACTGTGATAACCATGAAACCATTGTCAGAAAAACCCATCTGATTCTCTAATGTCCCTTTAGGGAAGGAAACAGCATCATAGAATCACAGAATCCCTACAGTGCAGAAGGAGGCCATTCAGCCCATCAAGCCTGCACTGATAACAATCCCACCCAGGCCCTATCCCTGTAACTCTCTGTATTTATCTTGCTAATCTGCCTGACAATAAGAAGTAATTTAGCCTGGCCAATCCCCCTAACCTGCACATGTTTGGATCTGTTGTCTAAATTTGAAATCTGCCGTCTTTACCTGGTCTGGCCGAAATGCGACTCCACATCCACAGCAATGTGTTTGACTCTGAACTGTCCCTTAGCAAGCCATTCAGTTCAGGGGCGGTTAGGAATGGGTAATAAAGATGGACCCAACCAGCCACTCCCATGTCTGTTTGGAAATTTGACCAGCCAATTTGAGTCTGTGAGTAAACCTCGATCCACAAATCCCTTTGGAAAACCTCGATGCTTCTGCAAACTCTTTAAATCTGGTTTATACTGTTCGTTCTATCATATCACAATCCTATTAAATATCATCCCGCAGTCTGTCTTCTGAATGGGTTAGGAGTCGAAATATTGTGATGGTGTGAAAATGACTAGTGTGTACCCTTTGTACAAGTCCTCGCAGAGATAACTGATCCCCGCAGAGTGAGTCAGATCCCAGACAGACAGACGTGGTTGAGAATCTATTGAGTGAGTTGGAGCCTGCTGGATGTGCCTGGGCAAAATGGGGAAGGTGTAAGGCCTTGCACTTGCTTTGATATCATCTCAAGATATAAAGAGATAAACAAACAAGCAGAACCATTGAAGGATAGCAGCAGTACTAACCAGAACAGAACGCCCCGATATTATTTCATGGGCTGCGGGCGTCACTGGAAAGAGCAGAATTTATTCCCATCTCTAACTACCTTTGAATCCCCATCTTGAATCTCCGCAGTCCATCTGTTGCTGTGGTTCTGGAGTCACGTGTAGGCCAGACCAGCTAAGGACAGCAGATTTCCTTCTCAGAGAGACATCAGTGACCCAGACAGGGTTTTGTGACAATCGACGATGGTTTCACGGTCATCAGTAGATGTTTAATTCCAGATTTTTTAATTGAATTCAAATTCCACTGTCTGCTGTGGCGGGATTCGAACCCTGGGTCTTCAGATGATCAGTCCAGTGACAACACCACTTTGCCACCATTTCCTTTAGAAGGAGCACAGAAGGAGGCCGTTCAACCCATCATGTCTGCAAAGTCTCTCTGAGTGAGCATTGTGATATCGTGCCATTCCCCTGTATTTGCCCCGTACTCCTTCACACTGTTTCTATCCGAGTAATCATCTAATATCCTCTTGATTGAACCATAATTACACCTCGAGGCAGTGTAGTCAATTGTCGTGTGAATTTTCTTCTTCTGATCACATTTGCTTCTTTTGTAAATCACTAAATCTGCGCCCCCGAGCAGGAACAATTTCTCCCTCTCTATGCTGTCCAGCTCCCTCATAATTTTGAATACCTCTATCAAATCTCCTCTTAAGCATCTTCTCTCCAAGGAGAACAGTTCCAACCTCTCCAATCTATCCTCATAACTGAAGTTTCTCATCCGTGGAGCCATTCCTATAAACTTCTTCTACACTCACATTCTTCCCAAAGTGTGTGGCACCCAGAACAATACAAAATATTCCAGCTGCAGTCTAACTACTGTCTTGTATAAGTTCAGCATAACCTCCTTGCTCTTGTACTCTATGCTCTTATTAATAAAGCTCAGAATATTTTATTAACTGCTTTCTCCACCAATGATCTGTGCACATCCAGATCCCTCTGCTCCTGAACCCACTTTAGAATTGTATTCCTTAATTTCTAATCTCCGTGCTCTTCCCACTAAAATGCATCACCCCACATTTTCCACATTGAACATCATCTGCCACCTACCTGCCCATTGCACCAACTTGTCTCCATCCTTTTGAAGTTCTACACTGTGGTTTCCACAGTTTACAATACTTCCAAGTTTCATGCCATCCAAAAACTTTGAAACTGTCTCCTGCACATCAAGGTCTGGACCATTTAGTTATAGAAAAATTAGAAATAAACTACAGCACAAACAGGCCCTTCGACCCACATACCTCAGGAAGGGCAAGGATCCCAATATCAATCCCTGGAGAACATCACTACAAACCTTTCTTCAGCCTGACCATTACTCTCTGCTTCCTGTTACTCAGCCAATTTTATATCCACATTTAATTCCATCAGCTGATTTGAAAGTCTACATATACCACATCAACTGCATTCCCCTCATCCACACTCGCTCGTACCCCTTTGGAAAAGCTCTCACAAGTCAATGAAACACAATTTTCTTTTCAGAAATCTGCACCAGTTTTCCTTAATTAACCTATATTTGTCCATTAATTATGCCCCAAATCACAGTGGTTAGCACTACTGCCTCACAGCGACAGGGACCTGGATTCGATCCCCAGCTTGAATCACTGTCTGCGTAGAGTTTGCGCATTCTCCCCATGTCTACATGGGTTTCTTCTGGGTGCTCCGGTTTCCTCCCACAGTCTGAGAGATGTGCTGGTTAGGATGCATTGATCCAAATAGGCGCCAAAGTGTGGCAACTAGGGGATTTTCAGAGTAACTTCATTGTGGTATTAATGTAAGTTGACTTGTGACATAAATAAACTTCAAAAACTTTAAACTTTTCTCCTCTGTTTCTCAATGTTCCATCCCCCAATCCATTGATATCTTCCTGCAATCCACAGCTTTCCTCCTCACGATCAATCAGACAGCCAGTTTTCTGCATCATCTGCAAACTTATTAATCATGTGATTTCATTTATTATTGTCACATGTATGAATATAAGTGAAAAGTATTATTTCTTGTGCACTATATAGACAAGGCATACCATTCATAGAGATGGTGAGCCATAGAGTCATAGAATTTACAGCAGGGAAACAGGCCCTTTGGCCCAACTTGTTCATTCATGCCTTTTTTTTACGACTCCAAGCACGTCCCAATTGCCCACGTTTGGCCCATATCCCTCGATATTCATCGTACTCATGTAATTGTCTAAACACTTTTTAAAAGACAAAATTGTACCCGCCTCTACTACAACCTCTGGCAGCTTGTTCCAGACACTCACCATTCTCTGTGTGAAAAAAATTGCTCCTCTGGACCGTTTTGTATCTCTCCCCTCTCACCTTAAACCTACGCAGTCTACTTTTTGACTGCCCTGTCTTTGGGAAAAGATATTGACTATCTGGCTGATCTATGCCCCTCATTATTTTATAAACCTCAATAAGATCACCCCTAATCTTCCTACGCTCCACAGAAAAAGGTCCCAGACTATCCAATCTCTCCTTATAACTCAAACTATCAAGACCCGATAGCATCCCAGTAAACCTTTTCTGTAGTCTTTCTAGTTTAATAATATCCTTCTATAACAGGGTGACCAGAATTGCACACAGTATTCCAAGTGTGGCCTTACCAATGTCTTGTACAACTTCAACAAGATGTCCCAACTCCCGTATTCAATGTTCTGACTGATGAAACCAAGCATGTTGAATGTCTTTTTCACCACTCTGTCCACCTGTGACTCCACTTTCAAGGAGCTGTGAACATGTACCCCTAGATCTCTTTGTTCTATCACTCCCTCTAATACCCTACCATTAACTGAGTAATTCCTGCCCTGGTTCAATCTACCAAAATGCATCACCTCACATTTATCTAAACTCCATCTGCCATTTATCAGCCCACTTGCTCAATTGACCAAGATCCCATTGCAATTGGAGATAACTTTCTTCACTGTCCACTATGCCACCAATCTTGGTGTAATCTGCAAACTTACTAACCATGTCCCCTATATTCTCATCCAAGTCATTAATATAAATCACAAATAACATTGGATCTAGGGGAAAGGAGAGAGTGCAAAATATAGTGTTACAGTCATAGCTAGGGAGTAGAGAAAATAATGTGAGGTAAGTCCACTCAAAAGTCTGACAAGCGACAGGGAAGAAGCTGTTCTGAGTCGGTTGGTACATGACCTCAGACTCTTGCATCCTTTTCCCAATGAAAGAATCATCTAGAGAGAAATAAATTGATTAGGGATAGTCAACATGGTTTTATGAAGGGTAGGTCATGCCTCACAAACCTTATCGAGTTCTTTGAGAAAGCGACCAGAGAGGTAGATAAGGGTAAGGCAGTTGACGTGGTGTATATGGATTTTAGCAAAGCGTTTGATAAAGTTCCATGGTAGGCTACTGCAGAAAGTGCAGATGCATGGGATTGAGGGAGATTTAGCAGTTTGGATCAGAAATTGACTAGCTGATAGAAGACAGAGGGTAGTGGTTGATGGGAAATATTCAACCTGGAGTTCAGTTATTAGTGAAAAGTGTCAGGTGATTCACTTTGGTAAGAGTAACAGGATTACAGAATACAGGGCTAATGGGAGGATACTGAGTAGTGTCGACGAACAGAGAGATCTCGGTGTACATGTGCATAGCTCCCTGAAAGTTGGCACCCAGGTTGATAACGTTGTTAAGAAGGCTTACATTGTGTTAGCTTTTATTGGTAGTGGGGTTGAATTTCAGAGCCATGAGGTCATGTTGCAGCTGTACAAAACTCTGGTGTGGCAGCACTTGGAGTATTGTGTACAGTTCTGGTCGCCACATTATAAGAAAGATATGGAGGCATTGGAGAGGGTACAGAGGAGGTTTACCAGGATGTTGCCTGGTATGGAGGGAAGGTATTAAGAGGAAAGGCTGAGGGATTTGAGGTTATTTTCATTAGAGAGAAGAAGGTTAAGAGGTGACTTGATTGAGGCATACAAGATAATCAGAGGGTTAGATAGGGTGGACAGTGAGAGCCTTTTTCCTCGGATGATGATGGCTAACACGAGGGGACATAGCTTTAAATTGAGGGGTGGTAGTTGTAGGATGGATGTCAGAGGTGGGTTCTTTACCCAGAGGGTAGTAAGGGCATGGAATGCCCTGCCTGCAGCAGTTGTGGACTCACCAACTTTAAGGGCTTTCAAATGGTCATTGGATAGATATATGGATAACATTGGCATAGTTTCGGTTAGAGGGTCATTAGATTGGTTCCACTGGTCGGTGCAACATCGAGGGCCGAAGGGCCTGTACTGCGCTGTAATGTTCTATGTAGAAGGTGGAAGAGAAAATGGGTGTGTGGGTCTTTAATTATGCTGGCTGCTTTTCCAAGGCAGTGGGAAGTGTAAACAGAGTCAATGGATGGGAGGCAGGTTTGTGTGATGGACTGGGCTACATTCATGACCTTTTGTAGTTTCTTGCGGTCTTGAGCAGAGTAGGAGCCAAGCTGTGATACAACCAGAAAGAATGCTTCCTATAGTGCATCTGTAAAAGTTGGTGAGAGCCGTAGCTGACATGTCAAATTTCTTTAATGTTCTGAGAAAGTGGGTGTTCTTACCTATAGTATTGGCATAGGAGGTCCAGGACGGGTTGTGGGTGATCTGGACACCTAAAAACCTGAAGCTCTCTCAATCATTTCTACATTGTCCCAGTTGATGTAGGGGCATGTTCTCCTTCACACTTCCTGAAGTCAATGACAATCTCCTTCATTTCGTTGACATTGCCCGCACCAATTCACCAGATTGTCTCTCTCATTCCTGTACTCTGTCTCATCATTGTTTGAGATCCAATGGTGATGTCATTAGCAAACTTGAAAATCAAATTGGAGGGGAATTTGGCCACACAATCATAGGGTGTATAAGGAATATAGTAGAGGACTGAGAACACAGCCTTGTGGAGCACAGGGAGATCATGAAACTTATATTCAAGCTTCTGAACAATTGATAAATACCACAAACATCACTTTGCCATTCTCACTCCTATCCCTCAGGCTGGCTTGTAATGTTTAAGCCGATCCGCCATATGGAATATTGTCAAAAGTCTCATGAAAATCCATAGAGTACATCAAACACCAGCTACTGTCATCAGGAGGCCTTGGTGGTAATGTCATTGGACTAGTAATCCAGCGACTCAGGATAAATCCCCTCCAACTCAGGTTCAAATCCCACTACAGCAGAGAGTGGATTCAATAATAAAAACTGGAACTGAAAATCTAACAATGAAAGAAAGCTGAAATCAGAATTGTTGTCATGAAGAACTTATCTGATTCACTAATTTCTTCAGGGAAGGAAATCTACTGTTTTTACGTGGTCTGGCATACATGTGGCTCCAGGGGCAATTAGGGATGGGCAATAAACACTGACCCAGCTAGCAATGGCCACATCCTGTGAAAACTTACTAATAACTCTGATTAATGCCTCAAAAAGTGTAACACAGTGAGCCACAAACAAATCCATGATGAATGTTTTTGATTAATCCAAGCTTCTTGAAATAACAATTTATACAGCCTGAAATAACTCCTCAGAGGCCAGGATCCCTTCCCTTTATTGATAAACTTTACTTCACTCAGAGTGTTTCAGATACACAGTCAGAATCCAGAGTGTCAGTAGCCCTGACATTTCTCAACATATGTACAGGCGAGACTCCCTGATTGGACGAGCAATCACCCCCTCAATCAGGGAGCTCATACTCTAACAGGCCTACATCAAGGGCCTCAGTGAGGTCTTTTTTGAAGTAACAGTATAATATTAGTAGTCAGAGAGGATTGGAAAATCACCTCAACTTCTCTTAATAACCTGGGATACATTTCATCTGGATCTGGTAATTTATCCAAATTCACAAATGTTAAACACCTTAATGTTTCCCCCTATCTAATATTTTCCCCTATCTAATATTTCCCACTATCTAATGTTCCCCCCTAATCCTAAATGTTTCCCCCTATCTAATATTCCCCCTATCTATGTTCCGTGTTCCCCCCCTATTAATTTTTTCCACCTATCTATATTTTCCCCCTTCTAATGTTTCCCACTATCTAATGTTTCCCCCTATCTAATATTTCCCACTATCTAATATTTCCCCCTATCTAATGTTTCCCACTATCTAATATTTCCCACTATCTAATATTTCCCCCTATTCTAATATTTCCCCCTATCTAATATTTCCCCCTATCTAATGTTTCCCACTATCTAATATTTCCCACTATCTAATGTTTCCCACTATCTAATGTTTCCCACTATCTAATATTTCCCCCTATCTAATGTTTCCCCCATCTAATGTTTCCCCTATCTAATATTTCCCACTATCTAATGTTTCCCACTATCTAATGTTTCCCACTATCTAATATTTCCCCCTATCTAATGTTTCCCACTATCTAATATTTCCCACTATCTAATG
>JAGIQG010000005.1:11230219-11275219 GCA_024679065.1 Sphyrna mokarran
CTAATATTTCCCACTATCTAATGTTTCCCACTATCTAATGTTTCCCACTATCTAATATTTCCCCCTATCTAATATTTCCCCCATCTATGTTTCCCCTATCTAATATTTCCCACTATCTAATGTTTCCCACTATCTAATATTTCCCACTATCTAATATTTCCCCCTATCTAATGTTTCCCACTATCTAATGTTTCCCACTATCTAATGTTTCCCACTATCTAAGTTTCCCCCTATCTAATGTTATTTCCCCCTATCTAATGTTTCCCACTATCTAATATTTCCCACTATCTAATATTTCCCCCTATCTAATGTTTCCCACTATCTAATGTTTCCCCCTATCTAATGTTTCCCACTATCTAATATTTCCCCCTATCTAATGTTTCCCACTATCTAATATTTCCCACTATCTAATATTTCCCCCTTTTCTAATATTTCCCCCTATCTAATATTTCCCCCTATCTAATGTTTCCCACTATCTAATATTTCCCACTATCTAATGTTTCCCCCTATCTAATATTTCCCACTATCTAATATTTCCCCCTATCTAATATTTCCCCCATCTAATGTTTCCCCTATCTAATATTTCCCACTATCTAATATTTCCCACTATCTAATATTTCCCCCTATCTAATTGTTTCCTCCCTATCTAATATTCACTATCTATGTTTCCCCACTATCTAATGTTTCCCACTATCTAATATTTCCCCTATCTAATATTTCCCCCTATCTAAGTTTCCCACTATCTAATGTTTCCCACTATCTAAGTTTCCCCACTATCTAATATTTCCCCCTATCTAATGTTTCCCACTATCAATTTTCCCATTCTAATGTTTCCCCCTATCTAATATTTCCCCCTATCTAATATTTCCCACTATCTAATATTTCCCACTATCTAATGTTTCCCACTATCTAATGTTTCCCACTATCTAATATTTCCCACTATCTAATATTTCCCACTATCTAATGTTTCCCACTATCTAATGTTTCCCACTATCTAATGTTTCCCCCTATCTAATATTTCCCCCTATCTAATGTTTCCCACTATCTAATATTTCCCACTATCTAATATTTCCCACTATCTAATGTTTCCCCCTATCTAATGTTTCCCACTATCTAATATTTCCCACTATCTAATATTTCCCACTATCTAATATTTCCCCCTATCTAATGTTTCCCACTATCTAATGTTTCCCACTATCTAATATTTCCCCCTATCTAATATTTCCCCCTATCTAATGTTTCCCCCTATCTAATATTTCCCACTATCTAATGTTTCCCACTATCAAATGTTTCCCACTATCTAATATTTCCCCCTATCTAATGTTTCCCACTATCTAATGTTTCCCACTATCTAATGTTTCCCACTATCTAATGTTTCCCACTATCTAATATTTCCCCCTATCTAATGTTTCCCACTATCTAATGTTTCCCACTATCTAATGTTTCCCCCTATCTAATATTTCCCACTATCTAATATTTCCCACTATCTAATATTTCCCACTATCTAATGTTTCCCACTATCTAATATTTCCCACTATCTAATGTTTCCCCCTATCTAATATTTCCCACTATCTAATGTTTCCCACTATCTAATATTTCCCACTATCTAATATTTCCCCCTATCTAATGTTTTCCCCCATCTAATATGTTACCCTGTCTAATATTTTAGCCTCTCTAATATTTCTCTAGCCTCTCTAATGTTTCATCCTATCTGATATTTCACTCTATCTAATATTTCATCCTCTCTAATATTTTAGCCTCTAATATTTCACTATTTCTAATACTTCACCCTCTCTAATATTTCACTCTCCCTCCTTCATTATAATTTCAGTATCGTCCCCTTCATTAGTGAATTCACACGGAAATAATTCACTGAGAACCACCACCACAGCCTCTTCCTCCAAACGCAAACCCCTACTTTCTGCTCTCTAATCAGCCTTACTCGTTCCTTAATCACTCTCTTTTCCTTGTTGTGTTTACGAAGAACCTTTGGCTTTCCCTGGATGGGACTGGTCAATATTGATTGGCAGTATTGGGTGACACTGCAGCTGGAGGGGTGCCCTCTCTGTCATTGTATAGCTAATGGTGGCTCAGTAAACTGCCGGTATCAAACCTGGTGGAATAAAAACCCAGCTGCAGAATAACCAGAAACCGAACTGGAATTATCATAAACCCACTTCTGGTTAATAACATCACTGTTTTAAACTAAAATGGACAGTATGCAGCTTTACTGTGTCACGAAGCTTTCCTGCGATTGTGTGATGGAACAATGTACCCAGCAGGAAATGGGAAATAATTAAAGGCAATTTTCAAATCAGAACAATCACTGGACAAGCTCCATAAATGGTGCCCACAGCTTTAAGAAGGGGGCAGCGAGGGCTCAGAAAAACAACAATCAGAGAATGACGGCGAAGGCTGCTCCCAGTGAGGGCGGGAGGAAGGGGCAGGGAGAGAGGGGGCAGTGAGACGGGGGGCAGTGAGAGAGGAGGGCAGTGAGAGAGGGGGGCAGTGAGAGAGGGGTCAGTGAGAGAGGGGGGCAGTGCAGTGAGAGAGGAGGGCCAGTGAGAGAGAGGGACAGTGAGAGACGAAGGCAGTGAGAGAGGAGGGCAGTGAGAGAGGGGGGCAGGAGAGAGGGGGGGAGTGAGAGGGGGCAGTGAGAGAGGAGGGCAGTGAGAGAGGGGCAGTTGAGAGAGGAGGGCAGTGAGAGAGGAGGGAGTGGGAGGGGGCAGTGAGAGAGGATGGCAGTGAAAGAGGAGGGCAGTGAGAGAGGGGGCGGTGAGACAAGGGGGGCAGTGAGAGAGGAGGGCAGTGAGAGAGGGGGCAGTGAGAGAGAGGGCATGAGGAGGAGGGCAGTGAGAGAGGGGGCAGAGAGAGAGGGGCAGTGGAGAGGGGGCAGTTGAGAGAGAGAGAGAGGGCAGTGAGAGAGGGGGGCATGAGGGGGGCAGTGAGAAGAGAGAGAGAGAGGGGGCAGTGAGAGAGAGGGGGGCAGTGAGAGAGGGGGGCAGTGAGAGAGGGGGCAGGAGAAGGACAAGAGTGAGAGACAGTGAGAGAGCGTGAGAGAGGGGCAGTGAGAGAGAGGGGGCGGGGCAGTGAGAGAGGGGGCGGGGCAGTGAGAGAGGGGGGCGGGGCAGAGAGAGGGCGGGGCAGAGAGGGGGCGGGGCAGCGGGCAGTGAGAGAGGGGGGCGGGGCAGTGAGAGAGGGGGGAGGGCGTGAGAGGGGGGGGCGGGGCAGTGAGAGAGGGGGGGAGGGCAGTGAGAGAGGGGGGCGGGGCAGTGAGAGAGAGGGGGTGGGCTGTGAGAGGGGGGTTTGGGGCTGTGAGAGAGAGGGGTGTGGGCTGTGAGAGAGAGGGGGTGGGGCTGTGAGAGAGAGGGGGTGGGGCTGTGAGGGAGAGGGGGTGTGGGCTGTGAGGAGAGGGGGTGGGCTGTGAGGGAGAGGGGGTGGGGCTGTGAGAGAGAGGGTTGGGGCTTGACGGGGGGGGTGGGGCTGTGAGGGAGAGGGGGTGGGGCTGTGAGGGAGAGGGGGTGGGCTGTGAGAGAGAGGGGTGGGGCTGTGAGAGAGAGGGGTTTGGCTGTGAAGAGAGGGTGGGGCTGTGAGAGGGGGGTTTGGGGCTGTGAGGGGGGGTTTGGGGCTGTGAGAGAGAGGGGGTGGGGGCTGTGAGAGAGAGGGGGTGGGGCTGGAGGAGGGGGTGGGGCTGTGAGAGGGGGGTTTGGGGCTGTGAGAGGGGGTTTGGGGCTGTGAGAGAGAGGGGGTGGGGCTGTGAGAGAGAGGGGGTGGGGCTGTGAGAGAGAGGGGGGGGGGTTTGGGGCTGTGAGAGGGGGGTTTGGGCTGTGAGAGGGGGGTGGGCTGTGAAGGGGGGGTGGGGCTGTGAGAGGGGGGGTTTTGGGGCTGTGAGAGGGGGGGTTTGGGGCTGTGAGAGGGGGGGGTTTGGGCTGTGAGAGGGGGTGGGAGAGAGGAGGGCAGTGAGAGGAGCGTGAGAGAGGGGGCAGTCAGTGAGAGAGGGGGCAGTGAGAGAGGGGGCAGTAGTGAGAGAGGGGGGCAGTGAGAGAGGGGCAGGAAGAGAGGGGGCAGTGAGAGAGAGTGAGAGGGGCTTTGAGAGAGGGGGCAGTGAGAGAGGGGCGGGAGATGCGAGATGGCAGGAGAGAGGAGCAGTGAGAGAGGAGGGGAGAGAGGGGGGCAGTGAGAGAGGGGGCAGTGAGAGAGGGGCTGAGAGAGGGGAGAGAGGTGAGAGAGGGGCAGTGAGAGATGGGGCATTTGCAGTTGAGAGAGGGGGCAGTGAGAGAGGAGAGAGGGGCAGTGAGTGCAGTGAGAGAGGGCAGGGAGAGGGGGCAGTGAAGAGGGGGCAGTGAGAGGGGGCAGTGGGCAGTGAGAGGGGGCAAGTGAGAGAGGGGGGCAGTGAGAGACAGTGAGGAGGGGCTTTGAAGGGAGAGAGGGGCAGTGAGAGACAGGGAAGTGAGAGAGTGGCTTTGCAGTGAGAGGGGCAGTGAGAGGGGGCTGAGAGAGGGGGGTGAGAGAGGGGCGGGCAGTGAGAGAGGGGTGGAGAGGAGGAGGCCGGACAGTGAGAGAGGGGCGTGAGAGAGGGGGGCAGTGAGAGGGGGCAGTGAGAGAAGAGAGGGGCAGTGAGCAGAGTGGACGTGAGTTGAGGGGCAGTTGAGAGAGGGGCAGTGAGAGAGGGGGGCAGTGAGAGAGGGGGCAGGGACAGTGAGGGACAAGGGGGGCATGGAGAGGGGGCAGTGAGAGAATCAGTAAGAGAGGGGGCAGTGAGAGAGAGTAGAGTGTTAAGAGAGGGGGGCAGTTGAGAGAGGGACAGTGGAGGAGGGGGCAGTAAGAGAGGGGGCAGGGAGAGAGGGTGAGAGAGGTGCAGTGAGAGAGGGGGCAGTGAGAGAGGGGACAGTGAGAGAGGGGGGGCAGTGAGAGAGGGGGGCATGAGAGAGGAGAGGGAGGGCGGCATTGTGGGGTGGGCAGTGTGAGAAGAGAGGGGGCAGTGAGAGAGTTGAGAGGAGGCAGTGAGAGAGGGGGCAGAGAGAGGGCCAGTGAGAGAGAGGGGTCAGTGCGAGAGAGGGCGAAGTGAGAGAGGGGCAGAGAGAGAGGGCAGTTGAGAGAGGGGGGCAGTCAGTGAGAGAGGAGGGGCAGTGAGAGAGAGACAGTGGAGAGGGGGCAGTGAGAGAGGGGGAGAGAGGGGGCAGTGTGCAGAGAGAGGGACATGAGAGAGAGGGACAGTCAGTGAGAGAGAGGGACAGTGTGAGAGGGGCAGTGAGAGAGAGGGACAGTGAGAGGGGGGGCGTGAAGAGAGAGGGCAGTGAGAGAGAGGGGGAGTAGAGGGACAGGGGAGAGAGGGGGCAGTGAGAGAGAGGGAGACAAGTGAGAGAGGGGGACAGTGAGAGAGGGGGGAAGTGAGAGAAGGGACAGAGAGAGAGGGGGGCAGTTGAGAGAGAGGACAGTGAGTGAGGGGGGCAGTGAGAGAGGGGGGGCAGTGAGAGTAGGGGGACAGTGAGAGAGAGAGAGGCCAGTGAGAGAGGGGGGCAGTGAGAGAGGGCAGGAGAGAGGGTGGCAGTGAGAGAGAGGACAGTGAGAGAGGGGGGTGGAGACAGTGTGAGAGAGAGGGGGGCAGTGCAGTGAGAGGGGGGCAGTGAGAGAGGGGGGCAGTGAGAGAGAGGGACAGTGAGAGAGGGGCAGTGAGAGAAGGGGGCAGTGAGAGGGGGGGCAGTGAGAGAGAGGGACAGTGAGAGAGGGGGCAGTGAGAGAGGGGGGCAGTGAGAGAGGGGGGACAGTGAGAGAGAGGGGCAGTGAGAGAGTGAGAGAGGGGGGCAGTGATTTGAGAGAGAGGGCAGAGAGAGAGGGACAGTGAGAGAGAGGGGGGCAGTGAAGAGAGGGCGTGAGGAGAGAGGGGGCAGTGAGAGAGAGGGGCAGTGAGAGAGAGGGTGAGAGAGGGGACAGTGAGAGAAGGGGGGCAGTGAGAGAGGGGGCAGTGAGAGAGGGGGGCAGTGAGAGCAAGGGGGCAGTGCAGTGAGAGAGGGGGGGCAGTGAGAGAGAGGGGCAGTGAGAGAGGGGGCAGTGAGAGGAGAGGGACAGTGAGAGAGGGGGGCAGTGAGAGAGCAGGAGACAGTGAGAGAAGGGGGCAGTGAGAGAGAGGGACAGTGAGAGAGGGGGCAGTGAGAAGAGGGCGTGAGAGAGGGGGCAGTGAGAGAGGGGGCAGTGAGAGAGAGGACAGTGAGAGAGGGGGGCAGTGAGAGAGAGGGACAGTGAGAGAAGGGGGCAGTGAGAGGGAGGGACAGTGAGAGAGGGGGGCAGGAGAGAAGGGGGCAGTGAGAGAGGGGGCAGTGAGAGAGAGGGACAGTGAGAGAGGGGGCAGTGAGAGAGAGGGCAGGAGAGAGGGGGCAGTGAGAGAAGAGGGACAGTGAGCGAGAGGGCTGTGAGAGAGAGGGACAGTGAGAGAGGGGGGCAGTGAGAGAGAGAGCAGTGAGGAGAGGGGGCAGAGAGAGGGACAGTGAGAGAGGGGCAGTGAGAGAGGGGGACAGTGAGACAGTTGACAGAGAGGGGGCAGTGAGAGAGGGGACAGTGAGAGGGGGCAGTGAGAGAGAGGGACGAGAGAGGGACAGTTGAGAGAGGGGGCAGTGAGAAGGGGCGTGAGAAAGGGGGAGTGAGAGAGAGGGACAGTGAGAGAGAGGGGGCAGTCAGTGAGAAAGGGGGCGTGAGAGAGAGGGACAGTGAGAGAGAGGGACAGTGAGAGAGGGGGGCAGTGAGAGAGAGGGACATTGAGAGAAGGGCAGGAGAAGGAGGGGGAGCATTGAGAGAGAGGGACAGTGAGAGAGAGGGACAGTGAGAGAGAGACAGTAGTGAGAGAAGGGCAGTGAGAGAGAGGGCAGTGACGAGGGGGGCATGGAAGAGAGAGTGGAGAGGGAGTGAGAGAAGGACAGTGAGACAGTGAGAGAGAGGGCAGTGGAGGGGGCAGTGAGAGAGAGGGACAGTGAGAGAGAAGGAGGAGAGAGAGGGGGCAGTGAGAGAGAGGGCAGTGAGAGAGAGGACAGTGAGAGAGGGAGGGCAGTGAGAGAGGAGGGCAGTGAGAGAGGGGACAGTGAGAGAAGGGGACAGAGTGCAGCAGGTGAGAGAGAGGGGGCAGTGTGTGGCAGTGAGAGAGAGGGACAGTGAGGAGAGGGCAGTGATGAGAGAGGGACAGTGAGAGAAGGCAGTGAGAGAAGGGGGGCAGTGAGAGAGAGGGACAGTGAGAGAGGGACAGTAAGAGAGGGAGCAGTGGCGGTTCAGACCTGCAGGCTGTAGACAGTGTATGGATAATCTGCTCCTGGTACCGGGCAACCCAATGTTCCCACATTGGCAGAAAGCAGACAATAGGCAACATGCAGAGTGTGAGCTGATAGCACATACACATGTGTCCTTGGTGCCTGCTCAGGTAGTGTCAGCACTTACTGTGATATTTTCCAAGGCCTCTCTTTGCTTTCTGATTTTCCTTTTTGTAACATCACTTTCTATACCGCGGTTAGCTGAGTATATAGCCCTGTGTGTGTGTGCCAGCTATACTCTGTCCCAGTATGGGGTGGAGGGGGAGAGCCTCTGGGTTTGTTAATCCCACCCCCTCTCTCTGTGTGGGAAGAGAGTTGGTGTGTAGCTTCACTCCCTCCTCCCTCTACCCCCTCCCAATGCTCCGACACTGACTGACCTTCTGATTGCTGTTTCCAATCCACTCTTCTCAAATCCCAGCTCAGTCAAATTGGTCTTTTTCCCAACAGAACTTTAACCCTTAGTCTCACTTCATCCGTTTCCGTAACGACTTGAAACCAACTGAATTCTGATCACTCCCTTCCCAGTGTCCTTCCAGCCCCTTCCACACTCACCCTTTATCACTGAGCCCCAAACTACCCCCCGGACCCCCTGGGGGGCTTGCTGTGTATTGCCCAATGAACTTTACCCAGGACACACTTTAAGAATTCTGCACTCACTATACATTTCATACTGATTCCAACCTAGTGAATACTTTTTGTAACTGAAATTCACCACTAAGTAAATTCTCCTCATCTCTGTTTTCAATCTGCTCGTCCCATATCCCTGCTTTCCAGCAAGTTTTTGATTTGATTTATTATTGCCACATGTACTAACACACAGTGAAAAGTATTCTTTCTTGTATGCTATCCAGAACAAAGCACACTGTTCATAGAGAAGGAAAAGAGAGGATGCAGAATGTAGTGTTACAGTCACAGCTAGGGTGTAGAGAAAGATCAACTTAATACAAGGTAGGTCCATTCAAAAGTCTGACAGCAGCAGGGAAGAAGCTGTTCCTGAGTCGGTTGGTACGTGATCTCAGACTTCTGTATCTTTTTACCAACAGGAGGTGAAAGAGGAAGTGTCCTGGGTGGGTGAGGTTCTTAATTACGCTGACTGGTTTTCCAAGGCAGTGGGAAGTGTAGGCAGGGTCAATGGATGGGAGGCTGGTTTGAGTGATGGATTGGGCTTCATTCACCACCTTTTGTAGCTTCTTGTGGACAGGAGTTTCTCTCTGATGGGGGTCTGTGATTGGCCCCTTTTTTTGTCCCTCGATTCAGTTCAGCTATAAACACCCCCTTTTATTAAAAGTGGGTAACATCAAATGTGAACTGGATAAATGTTGAAGGGAGGGGGCTACAATTGTAAGGTCTGTGGGGGGGGGGGGGGGGAAGATCAGCAATGATAAATAAAACAGCAATGATCTCCTTCAAAAAATCCCCAGAATACAATGAGTGTGTTGAATGTAACTCACACAGATGAGATAGGAGACAGACAGCAGCATCGCTCTGACACTGGACTGAGCAATATTTAAATGCAGATTTTGCAGACACACACACACACAGAGGCACTTACTTTGGTATCCGGTAACTCTGGGTCCAGATAGCTATCCCCTCGTCCCCACATCACCCGGGCTAGCTCCGGCTGGAAGAAATAGAGGAAAGCGGCCAGGCAGCCCAGGCTGGCTAGGAGGAGAGTTTCCGATCTGCAAGACAGCTTCCTCCTCTTCATCAACATTATCCCCACCTTTTTCACAGAAGGAAAATGCACAGCGGGAAGATCAGTCAGAGCAATGAGAGAGGGAAGGGTACATGGACACTACTCTTAGCACAGTCCTCACAGCATGGATCCTCTTGACTCTCTCAGTATGATGCCCCTGGTTAATATTTCCAGCTCATGCCGGGGGCTGTGCCCAGCACCTCCCGGCTGATCAGCTGTCTCTCTCTCCTCCCCCCATCTCCCTGCCTCTGGGCTGGCCCGCAGAGGGAGTGAGCCGGCCGCCAGGCTGGAAAGCAGCTACTTCCAGATCAGCTTCCCTCACTGACTGACAGAGACTGAGAGAGACTTCCCTCACTGAGAGCAGAGAGAGAATGAGAGAGACTTAAACCCTGCTGAGCACCCCCTACAGAGCACTGGAATATACACAGCTCCTTTAACACCACTCACACCATCAGGAACAAAGATACACAGCACCCCCTCCAATCAAACCCACACCCCCATTCTAATCTCTCACACTCTCTCCATCTCCACTTTACCCCCTCCCCCATTCTAATCTCTCACACTCTCTCCATCTCCACTTTACCCCCCCCCATTCTCTCTCTAACACTCTCTCCATCTCCAATTACCCCCCCCTCCCCCATTCTAATGTCTCACACTCTCTCCATCTCGACTTTACCTCCTCCCCATTCTAATCTCTCTCACTCTCTCCTCTCCATCTCCACTTACCCCCCCCCATTCTAATCTCTCTCTCCATCTCCACTCTTTCCCCCATTCTAATCTTCACACTCTCTCCATCTCCTTTTACCCCCCCCCATTCTAATCTCTCACACTCTCTCCATCTCCACTTTACCCCCTCCCCATTCTATCTCTCACACTCTCTCCATCTCCACTTTACCTCCCCCATTCTAATCTCTCACACTCTCTCCATCTCCACTTTACCCCCTCCCCATTCTATCTCTCACACTCTCTCCATCTCCACTTTACCCCATTCTATCTCTCCACTCTCTCCTCTCCACTTTACCCCCTCCCCCTTCTAATCTCCACTCTCTCCATCTCCACTTTACCCCTCCCCTTCTATCTCTCACACTCTCTCCATCTCCACTTTACCTCCCCATTCTAATCTCTCACACTCTCTCCATCTCCACTTTACCCCCCCCCATTCTAATCTCTCACTCTCTCCATCTCCACTTTACCTCCCCATTCTAATCTCTCACACTCTCTCCATCTCCACTTTACCCCCCCCCATTCTATCTCTCACACTCTCTCCATCTCCACTTTAACCCCCCCCATTCTAATCTCTCCACTCTTCCATCTCCACTTTACCTCCCCCATTCTAATCTCTCACACTCTCTCCATCTCCACTTTACCTCCCCCATTCTAATCTCTCACACTCTCTTCTCTCCACTTTACTTTATTTTCTCACCTCTTCCATCTCCACTTTACCTCCCCCTTCTAATCTCTCACACTCTCTCCATCTCCACTTTACCCCCCCATTCTAATCTCTCACACTCTCTCCATCTCCATCTCTCTACCTCCTCCCCATTCTAATCTCCACACTCTCTCCATCTCCACTTTACCTCCCCCATTCTAATCTCTCACACTCTCTCCATCTCCACTTTACCTCCCCCATTCTAATCTCTCACACTCTCTCCATCTCCACTTTACCTCCCCCATTTCTAATCTCTCACACTCTCTCCATCTCCACTTTACCTCCCCCATTCTAATCTCTCACACTCTCTCCATCTCCACTTTACCTCCCCCATTCTAATCTCTCACACTCTCTCCATCTCCACTTTACCCATTCTAACTCTCTCTCTCCATCTCACTTTCTCCCCCATTCTAATCTCTCACACTCTCTCCATTACCACTAACCCACCCTCATCTCTCACACTCTCTCCATCTCCACTTTACCTCCCCATTCTAACTCTCACACTTCTCCATCTCCACTTTACCTCCCCCATTCTAATCTCTCACACTCTCTCCATCTCCACTTTACCTCCCCCATTCTAATCTCTCACACTCTCTCCATCTCCACTTTACCCCCCCATTCTAATCTCTCACACTCTCTCCATCTCCACTTTACCCCCTCCCCCATTCTAATCTCTCACACTCTCTCCATCTCCACTTTACCTCCCCCATTCTAATCTCTCACACTCTCTCCAATGCCCAATATTGTTCCTGTCTGGCCGTTTGATTGTTGATTTAGCATCCATGGCTCTTTCTGATACAGGGAAATACAATTCTGTTTATCTTTAACTGATGCAGCAGGAATTGGTTTGCTTTTGTACATCCCAGTGCTTGTTGGCATTTGGCGGCCTCCCATCCTGTTCCAGAGTCATTTTACACTTCAGGAGTTTTCCAGAAAATCTTTCAAACAATTCATCTTGACTCGTCAGTTTCCTTGCTGCGATTGGAGGATTGAATTGAAGCTGATTTTTTTCATCTGTCTTTTTAATTTGGTTTCTAGTTTCACACTGTGGTGTGTGGTGCTGATTCTGGATCTGGGCTGTTGCATTCTTCAAGCTCATTCTTTGATCTGCCTGTGCCGCTGGACTATGGCACCACATTTCAAAGCTTATTTCAGCTTCCTTTTGGAGTTTGTTCACCCTTTGTTGATCCAGTTACATTCCTTGACTGTTATCGATCGAGTCTCGCAATGGACCTCTACATCTCCAATGGATTCCTTTTATTCTGCAGAGTGGATCTTTTTTTTGCCCTTTGCTTCCACATCTGTAATGGAGCTTCTTAGGAGATCTCCAGCTGCACATGCATGGTCTTCATGTTAGGCACACTTCTCTGATGTGAGGCTGCAGTTTCTATATTTGTTCCTTCTTAGAGATTGTGGTGTCATTCACCCCCTGCCACCACACTGCAAAGTTGTATTTTGTCTCATAAAGAGACCTAGAGGTTTGTATGGTTGAACTGTTTATTAATAATACATAACTCTCACAATATATCCTGGATATATTGTTATCTCCTGATTTGGTGTTATCTTTTGGCTGACTTCTACCAGATCACTCCTATTCTCTACAAATCCCATGTGACTGTCCACATCAGAATGTGGGGGTATTATCCAAACTCCCTGACACTACAGTTCCATGACACTATTTTACAGATGATTGAATAGTTCTCCTCAGTGTCCTGGTCAATAATTTTCTCTCAATCAACATCAAATCAAGTAAATAATCATACTTGATCTTGCTCTACACAAATTGTCCAAAGATATACAGGTTAGGTTGTTTGACCATATTAAACTGCCCCTTAGTACCCTAGGATATATAGGTTAGGGGATTAGCCATGCTAAATTGCCCCTTAGTGTCCTAAGATGTATAGGTTAGGGAGATTAGTCATGCTAAATCGTCCCTTAGTGTCCCAGGATGTGTAGGTTAGGAGGATTAGCCAGCGTAAATTGCCCCTCAATGTCCCAGGATGTGTAGGTTAGGAGGATTAGCCAGGGTAAATTGCCCCTTAGTGTCCCAAAATGTGTAGGTTAGGAGGATTGGCCAGGGTAAATTGCCCCTTAGTGTCCCAGGATGTGTACGTTAGGGAGATTAGCCATGCTAAGTTGCCCCTTAGTGTCTAAAGATGTGCAGGTTAGATTGTCTGGCCATGCTAAATTGCCCCTTAGTGTCCCAAGATATGTAAGTTTTGGGGGATTAGCCATGGTAAAATGCCCCTTAGTGTCCCAAGATGTGTAGGTTAGGAGGGTTAGCAGGATAAATCTGTGGGGGTTATAGGAAAGATCCTGGGTGGGATCCTTAGTTGGAGAGTCGGTGTAGACCCAATGGGCCGAATGGCCTCTGCACTGTAGGGATTCTATGATTTCTGACATTACAACTGAACTTTCTTTTTAGCCTCACCCCACCTCCCAACCCCATCACTCCCCCAACCCACCCTCCATCTACAGTCCCTCTCCCCAGGATCAGTCCAACTGTTAGGCAAATTAGGGGCAACATTTGGGAGGAGGGACAGAAAACTGAATGAACTTTTGAAGAAACTAAGGAAATAATTGGGCTTCTGCAGCGGGAAGGAAGGGTCTCTATCTACACATACAGACACACAGATGGATTTCCATGTATTTACATCACTGCCTTTCCCAAGATGTCCTGTTATATTCCTCCTCTCTTTATGCAACTATTTTATAAATGTATAAATCTATATCCAAAACTGTGAACAAGTAAATATGATCAACAAATACTATTTAATCCAGACACACCATCATAATGATCATTGACTGTGGAAATTATCTAATAACTACTGCAGGAACACATAGGGCAGGACCCAATGCTGGAAAATCCCACTCAAATCCCACGTTGTAAGGACAATAGACCTTCCCATTGTCCACCCCTTGCCTGCTCCGATTCCCATGGCAGTAGAATTCCAGCGATGGTGTTAAATCATGTGATTCACGGTATAACGTTTATTTCTTTTAGTACATACCCTGTGAAAGTGTAGATGGTGTGTTGGTCTTCATAGCGAAAGGATTCCAGTACAGGGGCAGAGATGTCTTGAAGCAGTGAAATATAATATAGGGTCTTGTTGAGGCCATACCTGGAATATTGTGCTCCTTCTCTGAGGAATGGCCCCTTGGAACCAACCCGTAGACACTGGCTTCCTCGCCTCTCTGCCCTGTCTTCCACCTCAGAGGAGCTCCCAGCATAGAAACAGACAATCCCCATTAGCAGAGAAACAGAAAGCTTCCACACAATATAAATCCTCCAGGAACATTGGAGACAATCAGTCAGAAGTGAAGTTGGCAGCACAAAAACTAAAGCTGAAAAGATAAGGTTGCCGCATTTCACTAAGCAAACACAGGTAAACCACCTTCTCCAAGTCACGCACCATACTGACTTGGAAATATATCGCCGTTCCTTCGCAGTCGCCAGGTCAAAATCCTGGAATTCCCTCCCTCACGGTATTGTGGGTTAACCCACAGCATGTGGACTGCAGCGAATCAAGAAGGCAGCTCACCACCACCTTCTCAAGGGCAATTAGGGATGGGTAATAAATGCTGGCCAGCCAGCAAAGCCCACGTGTCATGAATGAATAAAAAGTAACTCCATAGGTATCATTCATCCACTATTTCCATAGGCTGACATTATGAGAAATGTGGATTGTTTGCCTGAATGTTTTGCTTGTACGGTGAGTGGACGGAGAACCAGATAGGCAACCGAGAATCTCGGTCAATCAGCTTTCTAATCAGCTGTAACTGCTGTCCCTCCACTGACCTTAACAGTGTGCCCCATGTCAGGACGCTGGCACAGTGCCAGCTCACAGATTGGGTTTGGAGCCACCCGACTGCAGAATGTAAAATTCTGGGAACAATTAGTTACCCACTGCTCCAGCTGATAACCGGACTGAATATCCTAGAACGTGTTTCCATAGTACAAAACAGGGAATGACAAGTTTGAAAGCCTCATCCCATTTCCAAAAGGGAATAATCACAATGTAACACACAATGCATCGCAGGCACTTGTGATTTTAACTTGTAACAAATTGGCAGATATATCTGATGTGTGCATAATGTAGCAGTATATAGAGTTTGAAGCAATAGGAAGCAGATTGATAAAGGGTACCAAGGCAGATTTTTGGCTACTAATTCCACTTTGGTGCCCCTGGCAGTGTGGGTATCCTTGGGGGGACTTTAAACTAGAAAGGTTAGGGGGAGGGAATAGTGATGTGGAGACTGGGAGCAAGGAAGTTAGCTCCCAGATAGGGAAGGACTCTAGGCAGGATGAGAGGCAGGTTAGACGAGTGGGGGAGAAGGGAAATGTCCAGTCTGAGGGACTGAGCTGTGTCTATTTTAATGCCAGGAGGGTAGTAAATAAGGTGGATGAACTTAGGGCGTGGATTGCTGCTTGGGATTGTGATGTGGTGGCCATTACAGAGACTTGGATGTCTCAAGGACAGTACTGGGTACTACAGGTCCCGGGATTCAGATCCTTCAGGAAGGACAGGGAGGGAGGCAAAAGAGGTGGTGGAGTAGCACTGTTGATCAGGGACAGTGTCATGGCTGCAGAGAAGGTGGATACCGAGGGAGGGAATGTCTACGGAGTCTCTGTGGGTGGAAGTTAGGAATAGCAAAGGGTCGGTGACGTTGCTGGGTGTATTCTATAGGCTGCCCAATAGTGACAGGGAAGTTGAGGTGCAGATAGGGAAATAGATACTGGAGAGATGTAGAAATAACAGAGTTGTTGTGATGGGAGACTTCAATTTCCCAAACATCGACTGGAATATCCCAAGGGTAAGGGGTTTAGATGGGGAGGAGTTTGTTAGGTGTGTTCAGGAGGATTTCCTGACACAGCACGTGAACAAGCCTACGAGAGGAGAGGCTGTACTGGACCTGGTACTAGCTAATGAACCAGGACAGGTGATGCCTCAGTATTCACGGTGGAAAGTGATCTGGGAGGATGCACTACAAGTTTGCGGCAGACTGAAAAGATTGAGTATGTAGATATTAAGGAAGCGAACAGGGATAGTCCTGGAAATTACCGACCGGTGAGTCTGACCTCAGTGGTTGGTAAGCTGATGGAGAGGCTTGTGAGGGACAAGATTTACGAGCATTTGGAGAAGTTTAGGTTGATTAGAAATAGTCAGCATGGTTTTGTCAAAGGCAGGTCGTGCCTTACGAGCTTAATTGAGTTCTTCGAAAATGTGACTGAACACATTGACGAAGGAAGAGCAGTGGACATGGTGTACATGGACTTCAGCAAGGCATTTGACAAGGTCCCCCATGCAAGACTTCTTGAGAAGGGGAGAGGCCATGGGATCCAAGGGGCTTTGGCCTTGTGGATCCAGAACTGGCTTGCCTGCAGAAGGCAGAGGGTGGTTGTGGATGGCTCTTTTTCTGCATGGAGGTCCGTCACCAGTGGAGTGCCCCAGGGATCTGTTCTAGGACCCTTGCTGTTTGTCATTTTCATAAATGACCTGGATGAGGAAGTGGAGGGATGGGTGAGTAAGTTCGCTGATGACACGAAGGTCGGTGGTGTTGTGGATGGTCTGGAGGGATGTCAAAAGTTGCAGCATGACATTGACAGGATGCAAGACTGGGCGGAGAAGTGGCAGATGGACTTCAATATGGATAAATGTGTTGTGGTCCATTTTGGCAGATCCAATGGGATGAATGAGTACACTATCAAAGGTAGGAGTCTTAGCTGTGTGGAAGAGCAGAGGGATCTTGGGGTCCGGGTCCATAAGACTCTCAAATCGGCCTCCCAGGTGGAGGATGTGGTTAAGAAAGCTTACGGTGTACTGGCCTTCATGCATCGAGGGATTGAGTTCAGGAGTCAGGAGGTAATGCTGCAGCTTTATAGGACCCTTGTCAGACCACACTTGGAGTACTGTGCGCAGTTCTGGTCGCCTCACTATAGGAAGGACGTGGAAGCTATTGAAAGGGTGAAGAGGAGATTTACAAGGATGTTGCCTGGATTGGGAGGCATGCCTTATGAAGACAGGTTGAGAGAGCTGGGACTGTTCTCCCTGGAGAGACAAAGGTTGAGAGGCGACCTGATAGAGGTTTATAAGATGTTGAGAGGAATAGATAGGGTGGACTCTCAGAGACTATTTCCCAGGGCTGAAATGGTCACGACGAGAGGGCACAGATTTAAGGTGCAGGGAAGCAAGTAAAGAGGGGATGCTAGGGGAAAGTTTTTCACTCAGAGGGTGGTGAGTGAATGGAATCGGCTGCCGTCGGTGGTGGTCGAGGCGAACTCGCTGGGGTCTTTTAAAAGACTTCTGGATGAGTATATGGGATCCAATGGGATTGGGGGTTACAGATAGGTCTATGGCTGGGTAGGTTTTGATGTGTTCGGCACAACTTGTGGGCCGAAGGGCCTGTTTGTGCTGTAGTGTTCTATGTTCTATGATTCACAATTTTCTGGAGAAGCAACATTTCATCTCTTTTGGACTGGCTGCACCTGAAAAAAAACCTCCTTCGAACATCTCAGTCCAACAATATACCTCCATGCCAAAGTCACTGGAGCAGTTTCCATTCCATGCCCCATCCAATGGATTGTAGTTGTTGTATGATAGGAAGCAGATTAATTAGCAGGGTGAGACAATGGAGCGATGCGAAAATGTGTATGAGAATTTAAAAATAAAAACATTCACGGAGTCCCTACTGCCCAGGAGAAGGCCATTTGGCCCATTGAGTCTGCACTGATTGTCTGACAGAGCATCTTACTCAAGTCCCACCACATTAGCCATGGCCAATCCACCTAGCCTGCACTCCGTGGGACTTTACCAGCATCGGTCAGTGAGAGCAGGGGGGTGAGGGCAGGGGAACGCCCCATTGGTGTGAGTTAGAACACAGACTGCAGAGTTTCAGATGATTGAAAGGTTAAGAAGTGTAGGAAGTGTGGCACTCCAGACTGGAATGATTGGGATAGTCACATCTGCAATTCATAAAGGCATGGGTGGAGGTTTCAGCAGATTTCAATAAAAAAATTTAATAACATACACACTGGGTTGGATTTTCCAGCCCTTCCTGCCGGTGGGATCTTCCAGTCCCGCTGAAGGCGGCTTACCCCATGGCAAGTTACCCAGTGGCAGGACAGACAAGCCAAGAAAATCCCCACAAACGTTTAGCTGGACTGGAAATACCACTGATAGCCAAAGGCAGGCCACTTCTACCATCAGGGGTCTGGAAAAACCCACCCACAGACTTTGGGATCTGTACTGCCTGTCCCTTATGACCAGGGTAGCTCTGTGGCACAGCGGGTTACATCCCAGTCTCTCAACCAGGAGCTCTGCGGTCAAAGCCGACTCCAGGACTTCAAAAGTGCATTCATAATATGGCGAAACTAGCTGATTCTCAACTCATAAATCTTTCAAGTATATCAATGGCGGTCAGTGAGAGGGAGAGAGTCTTCCCAGTCAGACATACTTGATCAGAGTGAAGCCACTATTGCTGATTAGCAATCTGCTGTAGGAAGCAAGCAGACATCAACAAGCACTTAGTCTGTCTCTGGGGTCACCAGCGATGGGAACTCACAAAGGAGAGGTAAAGAAGGAACCTCTAAAAACAATTCAACACTCCTACAGAAGATAATGATAATTTCAAAATGGATTCAGTTAATAAGAATGAAAAAGGACTGCTCAAAAATAATAAGGAGCCATCAAAAATTATTTTGACTTCTGGTCTTTCTCCCCTATGGGACTGGGTGTACAGTGGGTCACACACTGTCCTTTCCCCCTCTGGGACTGGGTGTACAGTGGGTCACACAATGTCCTTTCCCCCTCTGGGACTGGGTGTACAGTGGATCACACAGTGTCCTTTCCCCCTCTGGGACTGGGTGTACAGTGGGTCACACACTGTCCTTTCCCCCTCTGGAACAGGGTGTACAGTGGGTCACACACTGTCCTTTCCCCTCTTGGACGGGTGTACAGTGGATCACACAGTGTCCTTTCCCCCTCTGGGACTGGGTGTACAGTGGGTCACACACTGTCCTTTCCCCCTCTGGGACTGGGTGTACAGTGGGTCACACACTGTCCTTTCCCCCTCTGGGACTGGGTGTACAGTGGGTCACACACTGTCCTTTCCCCCTCTGGGACTGGGTGTACAGTGGGTCACACACTGTCCTTTCCCCCTCTGGGACTGGGTGTACAGTGGGTCACACACTGTCCTTTCCCCCTCTGGGACTGGGTGTACAGTGGGTCACACACTGTCCTTTCCCCCTCTGGGACTGGGTGTACAGTGGGTCACACACTGTCCTTTCCCCCTCTGGGACTGGGTGTACAGTGGGTCACACACTGTCCTTTCCCCCTCTGGGACTGGGTGTACAGTGGGTCACACACTGTCCTTTCCCCCTCTGGGACTGGGTGTACAGTGGGTCACACACTGTCCTTTCCCCCTCTGGGACTGGGTGTACAGTGAGTCACACACTGTCCTTTCCCCCTCTGGGACTGGGTGTACAGTGGGTCACACACTGTCCTTTCCCCTCTGGGACTGGGTGTACAGTGGGTCACACACTGTCCTTTCCCCCTCTGGGACTGGGTGTACAGTGGGTCACACACTGTCCTTTCCCCCTCTGGGACTGGGTGTACAGTGAGTCACACACTGTCCTTTCCCCCTCTGGGACTGGGTGTACAGTGGGTCACACACTGTCCTTTCCCCCTCTGGGACTGGGTGTACAGTGGGTCACACACTGTCCTTTCCCCCTCTGGGACTGGGTGTACAGTGGGTCACACACTGTCCTTTCCCCCTCTGGGACTGGGTGTACAGTGAGTCACACAGTGTCCTTTCCCCCTCTGGGACTGGGTGTACAGTGGATCACACACTGTCCTTTCCCCCTCTGGGACTGGGTGTACAGTGAGTCACACACTGTCCTTTCCCCCTCTGGGACTGGGTGTACAGTGGGTCACACACTGTCCTTTCCCCCTCTGGGACTGGGTGTACAGTGGGTCACACACTGTCCTTTCCCCCTCTGGGACTGGGTGTACAGTGGGTCACACACTGTCCTTTCCCCCTCTGGGACTGGGTGTACAGTGGTCACACACTGTCCTTTCCCCCTCTGGGACTGGGTGTACAGTGGGTCACACACTGTCCTTTCCCCCTCTGGGACTGGGTGTACAGTGGGTCACACACTGTCCTTTCCCCCTCTGGGACTGGGTGTACAGTGAGTCACACACTGTCCTTTCCCCCTCTGGGACTGGATGTACAGTGGGTCACACACTGTCCTTTCCCTCTCTGGGACTGGGTGTACAGTGGGTCACACACTGTCCTTTCCCCCTCTGGGACTGGGTGTACAGTGGATCACACACTGTCCTTTCCCCCTCTGGGACTGGGTGTACAGTGGGTCACACACTGTCCTTTCCCCCTCTGGGACTGGGTGTACAGTGAGTCACACACTGTCCTTTCCCCATCTGGGACTGGGTTTACAGTGAGTCACACACTGTCCTTTCCCCCTCTGGGACTGGGTTTACATTGAGTCACACACTGTCCTTGGCTTGGATGAAAATGTACATAGTTGGGTTAGTAAGTTTGCAAACAATGCAAAGATAGGTAATGCTGTGGATAGTGTATAATGTTGTCAAAGGGCACAGCAGGATGTAGATTAGTTGCAGATATGGACGGAGAAATGGCTGAAGGAGTTTAATCCTGGCAAGTATGAAGTGCTGCAGTTAGTGAGACCAATACTTTTTTATAATTATAAGTCTTGATGTACAGAGAGCTTTTGCGGTTCAGATCCACAGCTCCCTGAAAGTGGTCATACAAGTAGATAGGTGATAAAGAAGGTGTACGACACCCTTGCCTTTATTGGCTGGAGCACTGAGTACAAGAGTTAGGATATCATGTTGCAGCTTTATAAAACTTAGGTTAGGCCGCACTTTGGGATATTGTGTTCAATTTTGGTTGCCACATTACAGGAAGGATGTGGAGGGTCTGATGAAGGTGCAGAAGAGGTTTACCAGGACGCTGTCTGGATTACAGGGTATCAGCTATAAGAGGCTGGAGAAACTTAGGGTTGTTCTCTGTGGAGGCTGAGGGGAGACCGAATAGAAGTCTATAAAATTGAGAGGCATAGATAGGGTTGACAGCCAGAATCATTTTCCCAGAGTTGAAATGTTTAATACTAGGGAACATGCATTAGGATGAGAGGGGAAAGTTCAAAGGAGATCTGAAGAGCAGGTTTTTTACAGAGTGGTAGGTGTCTGGAATGTACTGCCAGGGGTGGTAATGGAGGCAGATACAAGAGGGGTGTTTAAGGAGCGTTTAGATAAACACATATGCAAAGAATAGAGGCAAATGGACCAAAGGCAGGCAGAAGGGATTAGTTTAATTTGACATCATGTTCAGCACAACATTACAGGCTGAAGAGCCTCTCCCTGTGCTGTACTGTTTTATGCTCTGTGGTTGCCTCAGTAAGTTCACTTCACAGTCACTATGTTTAAACTAGTGATTTTGGAAATTCTATAATTTCATCTTGTGAAAGTTTGTTTGATGAATTTATCTTTTTGGGAGCTTTTTTTTAAAAATGAAATGCTCCTATGGCCCTTTTCCAAATTGTTTCATGATCAACAGCGTACAACTTGGGTTATTGTGTCTCTTTGAATAAAATGTCACAGAAAATTACCAATACAAAATGATCAAATAGGCCTGGGTTTGTGACACAGTGGCACAGTAGCTAGCATTGCTGCTTCACAGCACTGCGGAGTCTGCACATTTTCCCCATGTTTGTGTGGGTTTCCTCTGGGTGCTCCGGTTTCCTCCCACAGTCCAAAGATGTGCAGATTAGCTGCACTGGCCATGTTAAATTGCCCGTTAGTGTCAGAGGGTTTAACAAGGTAATTGTGGGCAGTTATGGGAATAGGGCCTCAGTGGAATTGTAATCGGAACAGATTTGATGGTCTGAATGGCCTTCTTCTGTACTGTAGGGGTTTAAGCCAATGACTAAGGGCTACTGAGATTCCAGGAATTTATGGTACCAAACAGAAATTGTGTCAGTGCAAATCTCTTGGTAACTGATTCGAGTGTTGTGTTCTTCTGCACATCCAAGCGATGAAGCTTCAAAGCAGAAATCACCTTTCTTTCCAATACATTGATGGGGGTGACAGGATAAGCCCCATGAATTCCTTTCATATATCTTCAAACCAAAACGCCAGCCACGATAAACATCATCGCTCTGACATTGAAATCAAACCCAATCATCCTTCAAACTGCATTCCGCTCTGATAAGAATCTCCAGAACAGCTTTGGAACAGCAAGCTTCTTTTAAAAATAAGTAGTCACCAACATCCACTGTAGAGGAGAAATGAAGAACATTGAGATGGTTCCTTTAATATTCAGCAGTCAGTGATAGATATCTGTAAAATAACTTAAAAATTAAGCAGTCACTAAAAATCGATCAAACAAAAGACAAGATGTCTAAACCACAGCAACCGGATTAGACTCATCCAGCAGCAAGCACTTTTAATTCACAGGATAAAAACCGAGTGCAACTGTCACAGATTATACAGCAGGACATTGTCAATGCTGAGAAATGGAGAATAGATTATACAGCAGGACATTGTCAATGCTGGGTAATGGAGAATAGATTATACAGCAGGACATTGTCAAGGCTGGGAGATGGATAATAGATTATAGAGCAGGACATTGTCAATGCTGAGACATGGATAACAGATTATACAGCAGGATATTGTCAATGCTGGGAGATAGAACATAGAACATTACAGCGCAGAACAGGCCCTTCGGCCTTCAATGTTGCGCTGACCATTATAAAAAGCAATGACCCTCCAAACTAAACCATTCCCTTCTTTTCCATAAACTTATCAACTAACCTCTTAAACGCCACCAAACTTGGCGCATCTACAACTGCCGCAGGCAAGGCATTCCACTCCCTAACCACCCTCTGGGTAAAGAACCTACCTCTGATATCCGTCCTATAACTATCACCCCTTAATTTAAAGCTGTGTCCCCTCGTGCTAGCTTTCTCCCTCCTAGGAAAAAGGCTATCCCTGTCCACCCTATCTAAACCTCTAATCATCTTATATGCTTCAATAAGATCCCCTCTTAGCCGCCTCCTTTCTATCGAAAACAACCTCAAATCCTTCAACCTCTCTTCATAGGACCTGCCCTCCATACAGGCAACATCCTGGTAAACCTCCTCTGTACCCTCTCCAATGCCTCCACATCTTTCTTATAATGTGGGGACCAGAACTGCACACAATACTCCAAGTGCGGCCGCACTAGAGTTTTGTACAGTTGCAACATACGTTGCGGCTCCGAAATTCAATCCCCCTACCAATAAAAGCTAAGACTCCATATGCCTTCTTAACAACCTTATCGACTTGACTGCCTACTTTCAGGGATCTATGCACAAATACACCCAGATCCCTCTGTTCATCAACACTATTAAGAATCCTACCATTAGCCCTATACTCTACACATTTATTATTCCTGCCAAAGTGCATTACCTCACACTTTTCCACATTAAACTCCATTTGCCACCTCTCGGCCCAGCTCTGCAACTTGTCCAAATCTCTCTGCAAACTATAACACCCCTCTTCACTATCTACCACTCCACCGACTTTAGTGTCATCTGTAAGTTTACTAATCCATCCTTCAATACCCTCATCCAGATCATTTATAAAAATTACAAACAGCAGGGGCCTATCTGCTAGCCAATTCCTAATCCAATTAGCTAAATCACCCTCTATCCCATACATCTGCATTTTCTGCAGAAGCCTTCCATGGGCCACCTTATCGAACGCCTTACTAAAGTCCATATATACCACATCAACTGCCTTACCCACATCCACCTCTTTGGTCACTTTTTCAAAAAACTCAATAAGGTTAGTAAGGCACGACCTACCCTTCACAAAACCATGCTGACTACCCCAATCAATTCATTTCTCTCTAAATAACTATAAATCCTATCCCTAATAATTCTCTCCAATACTTTGCCCACAACAGAAGTAAGACTCACTGGCCTATAATTCCCTGAAGGTCTCTCTTCCCCTTCTTGAACAATGGGACCACATTCGCTATCCTCCAGTCCTCCGGAACCATACCCGTAACCAACGAGGACCTGAAGATCAGAGCCAGAGGCTCTGCAATCTCCTCTCTTGCCTCCCAGAGAATCCTAGGGTAAATCCGTCCGGCCCAGGGGACTTATCCAACTTCAAACCCTCGAGAATTTCTAACACATCCTCCCTATCTACTACAATACTCCCCAATTTGCAACCCTGTACCTCAGTGCTCTCCACAGCTACATTTCCAGCACTCTGCGTGAATACCGAAGAGAAATGTTTATTCAGTGCCTCACCAATCTCTTCAGGCTCCACGCACAACTTCCCACTGCTGTCTATGACTGGCCCTAATCTTGCCCTAACCAATCTTCTACTCTTAACATATCTAAAGAAAGCTTTAGGATTCTCCTTGATCCTATCAGCCAAAGTCTTCTCGTGTCCCTTCTTAGCTCTCCTCAACTCACTCTTTAGCTCCCTCCTGGCTAATCTATAGCTATCCATTGCACTAACAGAGCCTTCAAGCCTCATCCTGACATAAGCCTCCTTTTTACTTTTAACCAGTGAATTAATTTTTTTAGTACACCATGGTTCCCTTACTCGACCATTTCCTCCTTGCCTGACAGGGACATACTTATCAAGGACTCGCAGTAGCTGCTCCTTGAATAAGCTCCACATTTCAGATGTTTCCAGTCCCTGTAGTTTCCTAGTCCAATCTACGCACCCTAATTCTCTCCTTATGGCCTCATAATTACCCTTCCTCCAGCTATAACTACTGCCCCCAGCTTCATGCCTATCCCTATCCATCACTAAGGTGAACGTAACCGAATTGTGGTCACTATCACAAAATGTTCACCAACTTCCAAGCCTAACACCTGGTCTGGCTCATTGCCCAGCACCAAATCCAATGTAGCCTCACCTCTAATTGGCCTATCTACATACTGAGTCAATAAACCTTCCTGCACACTTTGCATAAAAACTGACCCCTCTAACGAGCTAGAGCTATAGCTATTCCAATCAATATTAGTAAAGTTAAAGTCCCCATAACAATTACCCTATTACTTTCACTCCTGACCAGAATTGACTTTGCAATCCTTTTCTCTACCTCTCTAGAACTTTTAGGAGGTCTATAAAAGACTCCCAACAGGGTGACCTCTCCTTTCCTGTTTCTAATCTCAGCCCATACTACCTCAACAGACAAGTCCTCATCAAACTTCTTTTCTGTCACTGTGATACAGTCTTGGACTAATAATGCCACTCCTCCCCCCCTTCTAACTCCTTCTCTACTCCGACTAAAGCATTTGAACCCTGGAACCTGCAACATCCATTCTTGTCCCTGCTCTACCCAAGTCTCTGAAATGGCCACAACATCGAAGTTCCAGGTACTTCGATGGATAATAGATTATACAGCAGGACATTGTCAATACTGGGAAATGGATAATAGATTACACAGCAGGACATTGTCAATGCTGGGAGATGGATAATAGATTATACAGCAGGACACTGTCAATACTGAGAGATGGAGAATAGATTACACAGCAGGACATTGTCAATACTGGGTAATGGATAATAGATTATACAGCAGGACATTGTCAATGCTGGGTAATGGAGAATAGATTATACAGCAGGACATTGTCAATACTGGGAAATGGATAATAGATTATACAGCAGGACATTGTCAATGTTGGGAGATGGATAATAGATTATACAGCAGGACATTGTCAATACTGAGAGATGGAGAATAGATTATACGGCAGGACATTGTCAATACTGGGAGATGGAGAATAGATTATACGGCAGGACATTGTCAATGCTGGGAGATGGATAATAGATTATACAGCAGGACATAGTCAATACTGAGAGATGGAGAATAGATTACACAGCAGGACATGTCAATACTGGGTAATGGAGAATAGATTATACAGCAGGACATTGTCAATGTTGGGTAATGGAGAATAGATTATACAGCAGGACATTGTCAATGCTGGGTAATGGATAATAATTATACAGCAGGACATTGTCAATGCTGGGTAATGGTAATAGATTATACAGCAGGACATGTCAATTGGGTAATGGATAATAGATTATACAGCAGGACATTGTCAATGCTGGGTAATGGATAATAGATTATACAGCAGGACATTGTCAATGCTGGGTAATGGATAATAGATTATACAGCAGGACATTGTCAATGCTGGGTAATGGATAATAGATTATACAGCAGGACATTGTCAATGCTGGGTAATGGAGAATAGATTATACAGCAGGACATTGTCAATGCTGGGAGATGGATAATAGGTTATACAGCAGGACATTGTCAATGTTGGGAGATGGAGAATAGATTATACAGCAGGACATTGTCAATGCTGGGAGATGGATAATAGGTTATACAGCAGGACATTGTCAATGTTGGGAGATGGAGAATAGATTATACAGCAGGACATTGTCAATGCTGGGAGATGGATAATAGGTTATACAGCAGGACATTGTCAATGTTGGGAGATGGAGAATAGATTATACAGCAGGACATTGTCAATGCTGGGAGATGGAGAATAGATTATACAGCAGGACATTGTCAATGCTGGGTAATGGAGAATAGATTATACAGCAGGACATTGTCAATACTGAGAGATGGAGAATAGATTACACAGCAGGACATTGTCAATACTGAGAGATGGAGAATAGATTACACAGCAGGACATTGTCAATGCTGGGAGATGGAGAATAGGTTATACAGCAGGACATTGTCAATGTTGGGAGATGGAGAATAGATTATACAGCAGGACATTGTCAATGCTGGGAGATGGAGAATAGATTATACAGCAGGACATTGTCAATACTGAGAGATGGAGAATAGATTACACAGCAGGACATTGTCAATACTGGGTAATGGATAATAGATTATACAGCAGGACATTGTCAATGCTGGGTAATGGAGAATAGATTATACAGCAGGACATTGTCAATACTGGGAAATGGATAATAGATTATACAGCAGGACATTGTCAATGCTGGGTAATGGAGAATAGATTATACAGCAGGACATTGACAATGCTGAGAGATGGAGAATAGATTATACAGCAGGACATTGTCAATACTGGGAGATGGAGAATAGATTATACAGCAGGACATTGTCAATGTTGGGAGATGGATAATAGATTATACAGCAGGACATTGTCAA
This sequence comes from Sphyrna mokarran, assembly GCA_024679065.1. Lineage (NCBI taxonomy): Eukaryota > Metazoa > Chordata > Chondrichthyes > Carcharhiniformes > Carcharhinidae > Sphyrna > Sphyrna mokarran. Next base: position 11,256,858 of record JAGIQG010000005.1, read on the forward strand.
TACTGAGAGATGGAGAATAGATTATACAGCAGGACATTGTCAATGCTGGGAGATGGAGAATAGATTATACAGCAGGACATTGTCAATGTTGGGTAATGGAGAATAGATTATACAGCAGGACATTGTCAATGCTGGGAGATGGATAATAGATTATACAGCAGGACATTGTCAATGCTGGGAGATGGAGAATAGATTATACAGCAGGACATGTCAATGCTGGGAGATGGAGAATAGATTATACAGCAGGACATTGTCAATGTTGGGAGATGGATAATAGATTATACAGCAGGACATTGTCAATCTGGGGATGGATAATAGATTATACAGCAGGACATTGTCAATGCTGGGTAATGGATAATAGATTATACAGCAGGACATTGTCAATGCTGGGTAATGGATAATAGATTATACAGCAGGACATTGTCAATGCTGGGTAATGGATAATAGATTATACAGCAGGACATTGTCAATGCTGGGAGATGGATAATAGGTTATACAGCAGGACATTGTCAATGTTGGGAGATGGAGAATAGATTATACAGCAGGACATTGTCAATGCTGGGAGATGGATAATAGGTTATACAGCAGGACATTGTCAATGTTGGGAGATGGAGAATAGATTATACAGCAGGACATTGTCAATGCTGGGAGATGGAGAATAGATTATACAGCAGGACATTGTCAATGCTGGGTAATGGAGAATAGATTATACAGCAGGACATTGTCAATACTGGGAGATGGAGAATAGATTATACAGCAGGACATTGTCAATACTGAGAGATGGAGAATAGATTACACAGCAGGACATTGTCAATGCTGGGAGATGGAGAATAGATTATACAGCAGGACATTGTCAATGTTGGGAGATGGAGAATAGATTATACAGCAGGACATTGTCAATGCTGGGAGATGGAGAATAGATTATACAGCAGGACATTGTCAATGCTGGGTAATGGAGAATAGATTATACAGCAGGACATTGTCAATACTGAGAGATGGAGAATAGATTACACAGCAGGACATAGTCAATACTGAGAGATGGAGAATAGATTATACAGCAGGACATTGTCAATGCTGGGAGATGGATAATAGATTATACAGCAGGACATTGTCAATACTGAGAGATGGAGAATAGATTACACAGCAGGACATAGTCAATACTGGGTAATGGAGAATAGATTATACAGCAGGACATAGTCAATACTGAGAGATGGAGAATAGATTATACAGCAGGACATTGTCAATGCTGGGAGATGGATAATAGATTATACAGCAGGACATTGTCAATACTGAGAGATGGAGAATAGATTACACAGCAGGACATTGTCAATACTGGGTGATGGAGAATAGATTATACAGCAGGACATTGTCAATGCTGGGAGATGGATAATAGATTATACAGCAGGACATTGTCAATACTGGGAGATGGAGAATAGATTATACAGCAGGACATTGTCAATGCTGGGTAATGGAGAATAGATTATACAGCAGGACATTGTCAATGTGGATGGAGAATAGATTAACAGCAGGACATGTCATATGAGAATGGAGAATAGATTAGCAGGACATTGTCAATGCTGGGAGATGGATAATAGATTATACAGCAGGACATTGTCAATTGGGAGATGGAGAATAGATTATACAGCAGGACATTGTCAATGCTGGGAGATGGATAATAGATTATACAGCAGGACATTGTCAATACTGGGAGATGGAGAATAGATTATACAGCAGGACATTGTCAATGCTGGGAGATGGATAATAGATTATACAGCAGGACATTGTCAATACTGGGAGATGGAGAATAGATTATACAGCAGGACATTGTCAATGCTGGGAGATGGATAATAGATTATACAGCAGGACATTGTCAATAGTGGGAGATGGAGAATAGATTATACAGCAGGACATTGTCAATGTTGGGAGATGGATAATAGATTATACGGCAGGACATTGTCAATACTGGGAGATGGAGAATAGATTATACAGCAGGACATTGTCAATAGTGGGAGATGGAGAATAGATTATACAGCAGGACATTGTCAATGCTGAAAATTCTGTCATGGATTATAGTATTGGTAACTCTCAAGACAAGTTGTTTGACTGATAATTCGAAGTGTTACAAGGTTTCAACCTGTGGTTGATCACAGAATACACATGTTCGATGATGTTTGTACAATGTTCTGAATACTGAGGTTCTAATACGGAGATGCAGGTCAATGCTTTCGGGACATGCTGTAAATCAAATTGTAGCAATTGGAGGAATTTAATCTTCATGAATTGTGCTGGAATTCAAATGGATATTCTGATGCTGAGCACAGATCATCATTTGGTGAAGGCAGACATGCCAGGGTTGTTTAAGGCTTACCTAGATAGGCACATGCTCAGAATGGAAATGGAGCGATACAAAAGAATGTTCTCATTAAAGATCAAGAGCCTCAGGACGTTCCTAGGAATAAATAGATTCCTATCGGTCGTCGAACAAATTTTAAGACTCACCTTGTCACTGACATTGGAGCTATTGCAAATCTTGTGTGTGTGTCTGTATAGGCCGTTGTATATCTGTTCATGTTTATTGATGTCTCCTTTTACATTCACATGTGATTCGGTCTGCCTTGTTGTCCAACAAGGGGCATACATGCGATGGGTCATGCGAGGGCTGCTCTTGGATGTTGCTGCGAGAGTTGCCCAGTGCTTCACATCCATTAGTGTACGCTTAAACTGGATCAATTGATGGACAACACGACAGCTCAGTGACTATCACTGTTTGCTGTACAGTTACAGGGACCCGAGTCGGATCTCCGGCTTGGGCCTGTGTCTGTGGGAGTTTGCACATTCTCCCCGTGCTTGCGTTGGTTTTCACCGGATGCTCCGGTTTCCTCCCACACCCGAAAAATGTGCCTTTTCGGCTGATTGGTGTCAATAAATTGTCCCTGAATTGGATCTCCCTTAATCTGGCATACATACAATTCCCTAAATTTGCACCTCTTTATTGTGGAGTTCCATTAAAGCTAGACAAAAATGTCGACAATCGACGAAAGATTTGAATACGGCACTCACTCAATGTTAAGTGAGTGGCTCGGTCTGTTGGACCAAAGGGCCTGTTTCCCCATGCTGTGCTGTTCTTTGTTCTATTATAAAAACCCATTCAAACCACTTTTTGGAAATATCCTTCCTTCCTGGTCTGTGGATCTGGTGATTTCAGATCCACAGTCATCTGGTCTGATTCTTTCATGCATTGGCCCAGGAAGTACTCAGTTATATAAAACTGCTACTGAATCTAAAATAATTGAAACCTAATAGATACTTGGCACTGACCTCAGTATCAGTATCGACAATAGCAAACTTAGCCCTGTCAACCCTGCAAATTCCTCCTTACTAACATAATCATAGAAAACCTACAGTGCAGAAAGAGGTCATTTGGCCCATCCAGTCTGCACCGATCAGAATCCCACCCAGGCCCTACCCCCCTGCTATTCCTGCATATTTTACCCATTAATCCCTCTAACCTAAGCATTCTTTACCCAGAGGGTGGTAAGGGTATGGAATGCCTTGCCTGCGTCAGTTGTAGAAGCGCCAAGTTTGGTGGCGTTTAAGAGGGTAGTAGATAAGTTTATGGATGAAAAGGGAATGGTTTAGATTGGAGGGTCACTGCTTGTTCCTAATTGGTCGGCCCAACATCGAAGGCCGAAGGGCCTGTTCTGCGCTGTAATGTTCTATGTTCTATCTCAGGACACTAAGAGGCAATTTTAGCGAGGCCAATCAACCTAACCCGCACATCTTTGGGCTGTGGGTGGAAACTGAAGCATCCAGAGGAAACCCATGCAGACACAAGGAGAATATGCAAACTCTACACAGACAGTGACCGAGGCTGGGAATCGAACCCAGGTTCCTGAAGCTGTGAAGTAGCAGTGCTAATCACCATGCTGCCTATCTGGGGGGTACGTAGCACAGTGGTTAGCACTGCTGCTAATGATAGCATATCTGGGGGCTTGTGCAAATTGGGAGAACTGTCTCACAGACTAATCAAGTTACATCCTGACACAGATTCATACCTTCCAGATAAATTCCCAGACACCACCATCATTATCTCTGGATATATCCTGTCCCACCAGTATGGCAGACCAACAGATGTGGCAGCACAGTGATATGCAGTTGGGAGGGAGTTGCCATGGGGGTTCTGAACATCAACTCTGGACCCATGAAGTATCATGGCATCAGTTCACATATGGATAAGGAAAATTCCTGGTGATTACACATACCATCCTCCTTCAGCTGATGAATCAGTCCTCCTCCACGTTGGACACCATTTAAAATTTCTTTATTAGTTCCAAGTAAGGCTTATGTTAAAACTGCAGTGAATTTACTGTGAAAACTGTGAGTTTGGAAGAAGTACTGGGGGTGGCAAGGACGTATACTATATTCTGGCCGCGGGACTTCAATGTCCATCACCGAGTGGCTCAGTGGTGCCACCACAGACCAAGCAGGCTGGCTCCCAAATGATATTACTGCTAGACTGGGATTGTGGCAGGTGACGAGGGAACAACGAGAGGGCAGAAACATACTTGACCTCATCTTCAGCAACCTGCCAGCCACAGATGCATCTACCCACTTCAGTATCAGTGAGAGTGACCATCGTACAGTCCTTATGGAGACTAAGTCCCACCTTCACAATGACAATAACCTCCCTCATATTGTGTGGCACCATCACCGTGCTACATGGGACAGATTTTGAACAGACCTATCAACTCAAGACTGGGTGTCCATGTGGTGCCATGGGCCACTAACAGCAGCAGGAGTGTACTCAACCTGAATCTGTAACCTCCTGGCCTAACCCACCCAGGCACAAGACAGGAGTTTGCTGGCATACTCCCCACTTGCCTGGATGACTGCAGTGCCAAAACCATCCAGGACAAAGCAGCCCATTTGATTGGCACCACCTTAATCATCCATTCCCTCTACCATCGACTCACAGGAGCCACAGTATGTATCATCTACAAGATGTACTTTAGCAAAGCTCCTGAGGTACCACCTCAACACCAGGATGGCACAGTGGTTAGAGTTATGTCTCACAGCGCCAGGGATCCGGGTTCAATTTCAGCCTTGGGTGACTGTCGATGTGGAGTTTGCACATTCTCCCCGTGGCTGGGTGGGTTTCCTTTGGGTGTTCTAGTTTGCTCCCACAGTGCAATAAAGACGTGCGGGTTAGGTGGATTGGCCACGGTAATGGCGGGGAGGGTGAGGGGGTGATGGTCTTTCGGAGAATTGGTGCAGACTCGATGGGCCAGATGGCCTCTTTCTGCACAGTATGGATTCTATTCTATTCTAATCTAATCTAGTCTATTCACCGTTCAAATCCATGATCACTCCACACAGTAAGATACAAACAGCAGATAACTGGGAACACCCCCCCTGGACATTCTCCTCCAAGCCAATCACCACCCTGACTTGGAAATATATCGCTGTTCCTTCGCTGTCACTGGGTCAAAATCCTGGAATTCCCTCCCTAACAGCACTATAGGTGTACCTACATCTCAGGGACTGCAGTGGTTCAAGAAGGCAGATCACCACCACTTTTTCGTGGGTAATTAGGGATGGGCAATGAATGTTGGTGAGGCCCATGTCCCATGAATGAATCTCAAACACACTGACAAAGCAAGATGATGGAACTGTAGACTGGGACATTGTGGATGGCACAGTGGTTAGCGCTGCTGCCTCACAGTGCCAGGGATCTGGGTTCGATTCCCTGTCTGTATGGAGTTTGCGTGTTCAGAAAGAGTTAGAAAGATGCTGGGGGGATTTACATAATTAACTTGGGCTTTATCAGCTTTCAACCACAGGAGAATGGGAAGTTTGTAATTCAGTGATTGAGGTCTTTGTAAAAGCTGTGGGAAGGGGAGGTATTCGGTGATCACTATCACAGTAACTGCTCCGCGGGGGCGGTGAACATTGCCCAGTAAGTGATCTGAAGGTCTCCCTGCCTTTCACCAATTTACTGATGTGACTCGAATATCTCTCACATCACGTCCCCACTGAGGGGATGATTAAACTGACCATTTTTCAGAATAGATTCTAAAAACCTTGAGATAGGGAGGAACAGATTGTATTTTCCCATATCCCAAATATTCAAATACTGCTGGGAGTCAGGGAAGTTCAGCCGTGGAATGTAATCAGTCAGACTTGGATAGTCTTCTATTAAACCGATACCCCTGAGCTTTCAACCAATTAACTAGCACAGAAATGGGGTTGAATATGATCATCTTCCAGCTGTTTTTATTTAGTGTGAGCAGTGTGGGTGGTGATCAGGATCCCACTCTGTAAGATGCAGTTCGGTTTGACATGCCAAGCTGATGAGACAGTGGGAATGAGTGCAAAGTATTTACAGCTTTAGGAAAGGCCATTCGGCCCAGCTGCTATGTTGGTAATCACACTCCATACAAACCTCCTCTCGTTAAAGTTTATTCATCAGTCACAAGTAAGGCTTACAGCAACACTGCATTGAAGTTACTGTGAAATTCCCCTAGTCACCATACTCTGGTGCCTGTTCAGGTGAGTGCAAGTAACCAGCATATGTTTCAGACTGTGGCAGGAAACCAGAGCATCTGGAGGAAACTCATGCAGACACAGGGAGAATGTGCAAACGCCACACAGACAAGCTGGGAATTGAACCTGGGTCCCTGGCACTGTGAGGCAGCAATGCTAACCATTGTAATTGGTGGCTCTGAGCTCTGCAGAGTTGTGATCCCATTGCCACCTTGTGTTTCTGAATGGAGGGCTGTGACTAGTGGCATTCCTCAGGGATCAGTGCTGGGACCTTTGATGTTTGTAATATATAAATAATTTGGAAGAAAATGTAATTGGTTTGATTCGTAAGTTTGCGGACAACACAAAGGTTGGTGGATTTGCAGATAATGATATGGATCATCAGAGGATACAGCAAGATATAGATCAGTTGGAGACTTGGGCAGGGAGATGGCAGATGGAGTTTAATCCAGACAAGTGTGATGTAATGCATTTTGGAAAGTCTAATACAGATAGGAAATACATAGTAAATGGCAGAACCCTTAAGACTATTGATCGGTAAAGGAGTCTGGGTGTACAGGTATACACGTCACTGAAAGTGACAGATGGAGAAGGTAGTCAAGAAGACAAACGGCATGCTTGCCTTCATCAGCCGGGGCACTGAGTTCAAAATTTGGCAAGTCATGTTGCTGCTTTATAGAATCTTAGTTAGGCCGCACTTGAAATATAGAGTTCAATTCTGGTCACCACACTACCAGAAAGATGTGGAGCCTTTGGAAAGGATACAGAAAAGATTTACCAGGATGTTGCCTGGTATGGAGGGCATTAGCTATGAGGAGAGATTAGAGAAACTTCTTACTGGAGTGACAGAGTTTGAGGGGAGAACTGATAAAAGCCTACAAGATTACTAGGGGCGTGGACAGAGTGGATAGTCAGAAACTTTTTCCCGGGGTGAAAGAGTCAATTACTAGGGGGCACAGGTTTAAACTGTGAGGGACAAGGTTTAAAGGAGATGCAAGAGGCAGATTTTTTACACAGAGGGTGGTGGGTGCCTGGAACTCGCTGCCGGCGGAGGTAGTGGGAGCAGATATGATAGTGACTCTTAAGGGACGTCTTGATAAATACATGAATAGGATGGGAATAGAGGGATATGGTCCCCGGAAGGATCAGAGGTTTTACATAAATCAGTCAGCATGGTTGGTGCAGGCTTGGAGGGCTGAAGGGCCTGTTCCTGTGCTGTAATTTTCTTTGCTCTTTGTTGTATTTTCTGGCATTGCAGTGAGAGGAATATTGCTTCCAGTAAATCTGCCTCACCTCAAATCAATTTGGGCTAACAGGTCCCACCTTCAAACATTTAAAACCTTTCCAATCCCAGTCTGGGAATTCCTGCCTTGAACCCATACATCTAGTTGAATCCTTGCCCTGAGGGGCTCTTCCTGTCTCCTGAGAAATCTGGGAAAATCCACTCTCTGGAATTTCAACCCTTCAACTCCCGGTGAAATGATCCGTGAGTTGGACCAGTCTATGGAATTGTTTACCTCGGTAGGGATTTCTTACCTCAGCTTCAGACAGATAGATTCCAGGTCCACCTTTGTTTAACTCGACATACTTCCCTGTAAAATGAAACAGAAATGATTACAGTGAAAAACTGGGATTGACGGAGATATCAGAGTCACACCCTAAAAATAAAGTCAGGCTCGATAGATCTGCTTAGGCCTACTGTCACTGGCACAAGGAAAACCTGGAAGATGTGGGAGAGAAAGGCCAAGATACAGGATTGTGGCATTTAGAAGGAAACATGGAAAAACAACAGCCTTAAAAGCTGATTGGTGAACGAGAATTTGAGAGACATGGGAGAAGTGTGGAGGAGACAAGGTATTGAATATATTCAAGATTGTGTTAGACAGAGGTCTGGTAAACAGAGGGGAGACAAACAGGAAAGTGATTGATTTATTATTGTCATATGTATTGGGATGCAGTGAAAGTATTGTTTCTTGTGCATTATACAGATAAAGCATACCATTCATAGAGAAGGAAACGAGAGAGTGCAGAATGTAGTGTTACAGTCACAGCTAGGGTGTAGAGAAAGATCATTTTAATGCAAGATAAGTCCATTCAAAAGTCTGATGGCAGCAGGGAAGAAACTGTCCTCGAGTCGGTTGGTAAGCGACCTCAAACTTTTGTATCTTTCTCCCAATGGAAAAAGGTGGAAGAGAGAATGTCAGAGGTACGTGACGTCCTTAATTAGGCTGGCTGTTTTTCCGAGGCAGTGAGAAGTGTAGACAGAGTCAATGGATGGGCAGCTGGATTGGGCTACCTACATTCATAATCTTTTGTAGTTTCTTGCGGTTTTGGGCAGTGCAGAAGCCATATCAAGCTGTGATACAACCAGAAAGAATGTTTTCTATGGTGCATCTGTAAAAGCTGGTGACTGTAAAAGTGGGGGTGAGATTACAATCAGATCAGGCATGATCTTACTGAATGGCAGAGCAGGTTCTGAGTGATGAATGGTCCATTCCTGCTGGTTTTTCTGAGGGCTAAGATAGCTGAAGGTGTGGGTATCAATAGTGAAGGAATTAAAATTGGAGATGCACAAGAGGCCAGAATTGGAGGAGTATAGATAGCTCAGTGGATCTCAGCCTGGGAGGGTTGTCTCATACCCTTTAAAAGTACCTGGATGAGCGCTTGGGACCCATAATATTCAGGGCTATGGGCCAAGTGCTGGTAAACGGGATTAGACGGGAAGTCAAATGTTTCTCAAGTGTCAGTGCAGAGTCAATGGGCTGAAGGGCCTCTCCTGCACAGTGTGACTCGATGATTTTGGAGGATAGGAAGGAGGAGGTAGGGAGAGATTTGAAGGATGAGCCTTCTAAAACCCGAGTTGACAATCTGATAGTAAATGTTGCTATGACCATAAGGCAGTGTGCATTCTCTATAATGTGACTGAGTTCGTGATCAGGTTTGAGAGAGACCAAAGGGACAGTCTCACTCCCAGATTAAAATTTAGGCAAGGGAAACTTGGAAGAGATGAATAACTGAATTGAGCACAGCAAACCATACTCAACTGTTAAGCTAAAGTCAAAGTGGGAAGCATAAAAACTTGGTGGGATATTAAAATATTCCACACACCTAAAAGGCAGAATGCATAGTTAGAAACCCTATTAGAGATGATACAATCCCTACAGTGCAGAAGGAGATCATTTGGCCCATCGAGTCTGTACTGACAATAATCCCAATTGGGCTCCATCCTCTTAACCCCTCACATTTCTCCCACCAACTCATGCATCACAGGACACTAAGGGACAATTTAGCACAGCCAATGCACCTAACCCGCACATCTTTGGACTGTGGGAGGAAATTGGAGCACCCAGATGAAACCCACACAAACACGGGGAGAATGTGCAAACTCTACACAGACAGTGACCCAAGCCAGGAATTGAACCCAGTTCCAGTGTTAACCACTGTGCCACCCTGCTTATCCCATTGTTAAACAACAGTGGTTATCAAGCAATGTCAAGATAAAAGACTTAAAAATGTGAAATTCAATAATTTGAGGTTTAAAAGGTTGCACTGCTATGTAAATAAAAATAATCACTGGTTCACATAAAATAAAATCAGCAGAACTATTGATAAATCTGTGAGGAGAAAGGGATCACAGCTTGGTATGGCTCCTGCTCTACCCTAGACCACAAGACCCTACAAAGGGTCATGAATGTTGCTTAATCCATCACGCAAACCAGCTTCCCATCCATTGACTCTGTTTACACTTCCCGCTGCCTCGGAAAAGCGACCTCTCACACCCCGGACATTCTCTCTTCCATCTTCTTCCATCGGGAAAAAGATACAAAAGTCTGAGGTCACAAACCAACTGACTCAAGAACAGCTTCTTCCCTGCTGCTGTCAGATTTTTGAATGGACCTACTTTGCATTAAGTTGATCTTTTTCTACACACTAGCTATGACTGTAACATTACATTCTGCACTCTCTTTTTTCCTTCTGTATGACTGGTATGTTTTGTCTGTATAGAGCACAAGAAACAATACTTTTCACTGTATGATAATGTAACATGTCACAATAAATCAAATCAAATCAAATTCACTCATAATTCTCCCTCCTCCCTTCCTCATGATGCCACTATGCACAGCGGCACAGAGGTTAGTGCTGCTGCCTCACAACCAGGGACCTGGGCCTGTGTGAAGTTGACACATTCTCCCCATGTCTGCATGGGTTTCCTCTGGGGCTTCGGTTTCCTCCCACAGTCCAAAGACTTATGTATGGGTTAGGTTGATTGGCCATACTAAATTGCTCCTTAGTGTTAGGGGGACTATCAGGGTAAATATGTGGGGTATGGAGGTAGGGCCTGGGTGGGATTGTTATCAGTGCAGACTAGATGGGTCTCTTTCTACACTGTAGGGATTCTATGATGTACATTTCAAATTCTCCTTAAAGATATCAATGCTTTCCACTTCAGCCACTGTGTGACAGCCAGTTCCACATTCTGACCGTAATTCTTTATTTGATGTATTAATGTTATCTTGTATTAATGTTCTTTGTTTTGGACTCACCCACAAGAAAAACAATGCTATTGTCCACTCGAGTGAACCATTTATAATTGACATCTCTATCTGGTCTTTTTTACAGTGAAAAACATCTTATCCTTCACATTTTCTCAATGGCTTCATCCTGTAAATTCTGATTCTACCTGTTAAATATTTTCAATGCTTTCTCTGACATTTCAGTACTCAGAGTTTTGTATGGAGGCTGGAACTCAGCACTCTAAGTGTGGTCAAACCAATGATTTATAAAAAGACCATTGCTCCCTTTTGGATTCAATTCCTCTAATTTATAATGTGATTTTATTAGCTTCCAGGGATTTGTGCATCTGTATTTCAAAGTCCATTACTCCTCCACTTGATTTCATTTCTTATTTCCAAGTAATCAACTGCCTTCTTATCCCTCCTACCAAAATAACTCAACTCACACTTTGCTGCATTAAATTCCATGTTAGAATCGCTTTGAAATCCTGGGTAACCTTAAACCTAACCTCCAAAACTCTCACAGGATTCCCTCACCTATCACCCCGTCACCCCAAACTATCCCCGGCTCACCAATGATCACCCATTAACAAACTCATTCTAATCCCTCCCTGACTGGAGGGATTAGTCAGCCCCAACCCAGCCCACCCCCAACCATTCAACCCACTCCTAATCAATCCTCGCCCTCACAATATTTCCGACATCCCATGACTCTTCATGGTCAAGAGGAAATCAGACAAGGTAGAGAGTTATAGGTAGATAAGGTAGAGAGTTTTCTTTACTCAAAGAGTGATTAGGGAGTGGAATGCCCTGCCTGCAGCTGTTGTAGATGCGCCAAGTTTGGTGGCGTTTAAGAGGTTAGTTGATAAGTATATGGATGAGAAGGGAATGGTTTAGTTAGGAGGGGCATTTGCTTTTTATTTTGGTCGGCACAACATCGAAGGCCGAAGGGCCTGTTCTGTGCTGTATTGTTCTATGTTCTATGTGGTACAGCACAAAAGAAGGCCATTTGACCCATTAGATGTAATGCAATCCCTAAAGTATAGCTCCCAGAACTGCACCTAATATTCCCGTTGGGGCTGGCTTGATGATTTATTTAGTTTAGCCTTGGAGGATGGGTCTTGGATGTGAGGTAGAAGAGATTTCCTAGAATCTACTGGGGATGAGGGACTTTTTAATGTAGAGGGGCTGGAGGTGATGGGATTGTTCACCATAGACTAGAAATGGTTAAGGAAAGATTTAATAGAGATGGTTAAGATTGAAATGTTTCTACAGAGCAGTAAGAAAGCTGATTTCAATGGCAGGAGAATTGGGAATCAGACATAAAATGACAGAAAGGTAGGGGAGAGATGATTAGTCAGTCAGTTACTAAAATTAGGAATCACTAAAATGGTGGTGAAAATAGATTTATTAGTCAGTGTGATAAGTACTTGAAGAGGAAGCAGTACAGAAACAGTGGGCTGAATAGCCTCCTCTGCTGATGATGGAGAACCACTTACTGATTGCAAATTCAAAACGGAGGAAGCAGTTGATGAAACTCTCCAAACTGATCCTTCCTGATGGATCACCGTATCTCAGAACCATGAGTTTCAGAGTAGATTTTGTGACTTCCAAACCTTTGACACAAAGGAAAAATGAACAGGAACCACTGGGTCACTCAGAATAAACCAACCAACAAGGTAAACTCATAGAACATTACAGGAAAACTAGACGTTTACACTGAGACCCATCACATTTTATCAACACAACAAATAGAAATGATTCTAACTTACTTTTGGCAAATGTAATCTTCATTGTAGTGAGGATTATTTGTGCCAAGGTTCTAACAGACAACAAACTACAAAGAGTCATATATGAAGGCCAGTCCATCACACAAACCAGCCTCCCATCCATTGACTCTATTTACACTTCCTGCTGCCTCAGCAAAGCAGCCAGCATAATTAAGGACCCCATGTACCCCGAACATTTTTTTTAAGAGCAACACAGCACGGGAAACAGGCCCTTCGGCCCAACGAGCCCGCGCCGCCATCATAACTATATAGTAGCAATTTCATTATCCTATTATAGATTTAGGTTATTCCTAATATGGAAGACTCTCACTATAGGGACAATTTGTTTCCCAGTCAGCCTAAGAGCGAATTTTTGGGTTGTGGGAGGAAACCGGAGTGCCCGGAGAAAACCCACGCAACCACGGGGAGAACGCGCAACCTCCCGCAGACACCGGCCCAATTCCAAGTGTCTGCACAGCCACATCGATAGTCTCTGAGCTGTCATGGTGCCCTTCAGATGGTCCACATAAATCACTCATTTACGACATGAGGTACCAGGCAACCCATGAATCAACATCCAAGAGCTGTACTCGCACCACCTGCCGAATGCATGCTCAATGTTGGTCAAGTGATTTTCTCTTCCATCTTCTTCTGTTAAGAAAAAGATGTGAAAGTCTGAGGTCACACACCAACCAACTCAAGAACAGTTTCTTCCCTGCTGCCATCAGACTTTTGAATGGACCTACCCCATATTAAGTTGATCTTTCTCTACACCCTAGCTATGACTGTAATACTACATTCTGCTCTCTCTCATTTCCTTTTCTATGAATGGTATATTTGGTTTGTGCAGTGTGCAAGAAACAACATTTATTATGTACCTATACATGTGACAATAATAAATCAAAACCAAATCAAATCAAAATCAAGTAACAGTCACTAGTGCCCACATCAAGGATTTCCAGAACCAGTACAGCATGGATTAGATACAGAATAAAGCTCCCTTTATACTCTCCACAAAGGACCCTCTCAGGACAGGTACAACATGGATTAGATACAGAGTAAAGCTCCCTCTACACTGTCCCCATCAAACACTCCCAGGACAGGTACAGCATGGGGTTAGATACAGAGTAAAGCTCCCTCTACACTGTCCCTATCAAACACTCCCAGGACAGGTACAGCATGGGGTTAGATACAGAGTAAAGCTCTCTCTACACTGTCCCTATCAAACCTGAGTATGTTGTCGATTTTCCCCACACTAATGGAAAAATGAGCTCACCATGAAATCCTCTTTACTGTAGAGAGGGCAAATCCAACATCATCAACCTCTCCTGTAATCTAACCCCCTTCCCTCCTAAGGGAATCATTGGAAAATATGGCAGGAACAGAGTACTTACCATTGTCCTGCAAGCTGTTGGATAGTTGTGAAGGACGCAGCAACCCTGTACCTTCCACATCATTCTTGTGGAAAAGTTCCTAAATACAGATAGAGAAACTCAGAGAACTTCCCTCCTCAAACCAGTGAGGCCTCACTATGCCAGCAAAGGGACACTTACATTCCCCAAACTGCAAGATTGTAGAATATTCCACTCTCCTTGGTGGGAGGCAGGTCAGGTGTCCAAGAACAGAGAGGAAGGAAATTGGGTGTGACTCTTTTCTGTCTCCCAAATCACAGAGATCCAGGGAAAATTAAGAGAGCCGCTCTTCCACTACCCTCCTTCCCTTTGTCACTCCAGTCCTGCCTTAATTCTTGACCAATTGGTCCCGTTAGCTGATGAACGGCAAATGGAGTTTAATTTAGATAAATGTGAGGTGATGCATTTTGGTAGATTGAACCAGGGCAGGACTCACTCAGTTAATGGGAGGGGATTGGAAAGAGTTACAGAACAAAGAGATCTAGGGATACATGTTTATTGCTCCTTGAAAGTGGAGTCACAGGTGGACAGAGCGGTGAAGAAGGCATTCAGCATGCTTGGTTTCATTGATCAGAACATTGAATACAGGAGTTGGGGCATCTTATTGAACAAAGAACAAAGAACAAAGAACAAAAACAGCACGGGAAACAGGCCCTTCGGCCCAACGAGCCCGTGCCGCCACCTCGATGTTTTTTTTTAGAGCAACACAGCACGGGAAACAGGCCCTTCGGCCCAACGAGCCCGCGCCGCCGTCATAACTATATATTAACAATTCCATTATCTTATTCTAATTTTAGGTTATTCCTAATATGGAAGAATCTCAATATAGGGACAATTTGTTTCCCAATCAGCCTAAGAGCGAATTTTTGGGATGTGGGAGGAAACCGGAGCGCCCGGAGAAAACCCACGCAACCACGGGGAGAACACGCAAACTCCCGCAGACACCGGCCCAATTCCAAGTGTCTGCACAGCTACAGCGATAGTCACTGATCTGTCATGGTGCCCTTCAGATGGTCCAGATAAAGCACTCATTTACGACATGAAGCACCAGGCAACCCATGAATCAACATCCAAGAGCTGTCCTCGCACCACCTGCCGAATGCATGCTCCTTGTTGGTCAAGTTGGATCGAATTACCTGTGGAAAAAAAAGTCATAGTTAAACAGTCCTACTATATCCCTCTATCTGCATACCGCTCATGTGGCTGTCCAAGAGACATGTTCCCACCTCTACCCACGATCCCTGTCCATGTTTATAGATCTATGGATTAAAAACCAAATTTGAGACAATTTAGGGAGAATTTGTTTTGCCAATTAGCCTAAGAGCACATCTTTGGGATGTGGGAGGAAACTGGAGCTCCCGGAGAAAACCCACGCAAAAAGTTGTACATGACATTGGTAAGGCCAAACTTGGAATGCTGTGTGCAATTCTGGTCACACTATTATAGAAAGGATATTATTAAACTAGAAAGATTGCAGAAAAGATTTACTCGAATGCTATTGGGACTTGATGGTTTGGGTTATAAGGAAAGGCTGGATAGACTGGGGCTTTTTTCCCTGGAGTGTAGGAGGCTGAGGGGTGACCTTATAGAGGTCTATAAAATAATGAGGGGCATAGATCAGTTAGATAGTCAATATCTTTTCCCAAAGGTAGGGAGTCTAAAAGTAGGCCTTGATTTAAAGTGAGAGGGGAAAGATACAAAAGTGTCCAGAGGGGCAATTTTTTCACACAGAGGGTGGTGAGTGTCTGGAATAAGCTGCCAGAGGTAGTAATAGCAGTAAAAAGCATTTAGATAGTTACATGGGTAAAATGGGTATAGAGGGATATGGGCCAATTGGGATTAGTTAGCAGTTTAAAAAAAAGGGCGGCATGAACAAGTTGGGCCGAAGGGCCTGTTTCCATGCTGTAAATCTCTATGAGTCTATGGCTCAGTTTCGGGTGTTTGTGGTGGACTCCTCCAGAATACACACCCTATTCTAACAGGGATGTAAACGGCCAAATGGAACTGAAGGCTTTCACTGAACTGCTGGCCACAGGATATCTAATTTGTTAATCCTACTGGACTCTAACAAACAGAAACAGTCTTTGACTGCCCTCTCATTCCTCATGGAGTCAGAGTTTAACAGCATGGAAACAGGCCCTTCGGCCCATTCTATCTGTGCTGGCTATTAAACACCTATAACTTCTGATCTTATTTTCTAGCACTTGGTCAGTAGCCTGGTATGCTGTAGTGTTTCATGTGATCATCCAAATGCTTCTTAAATAATGAGAAGGTTCCTGCCTCTATCAGGCAGCGAGTTCCAGATTCCCACCATCTCTGGGTGGAAAAGCTTTTCCTTATATCCAGTCTCCTGCTCGAGATCTTCAATCTCTGCCCCCTGGTTATTGACCCCTCTGTTAAAGGCTTCCTTCCTATCTACGCCCCTCATAATTTTGTGCACCTCAATCAGGTCTCCCCTCAGCCTTCTCTGCTCCGGCAAAAACAATCCCAGTTTATCCAGCCTTTCTTCATTCTGTTGATTAATTTATGGGGCATGGGAGTTGCTGGCTGGGCCAGTATTTATTACCCATCCCTAGTTGCCCTCGGAGGGGCAGTTGAGAATCAACCACATTGCTGTGGCTCTGGAGTCTCATGTAGGCCAGACCAGGTAAGGATGGCAGATTTCCTTCCCTAAAAGACATGAGCAAATCAGATCAGTTTTTCTAACAATCATCAATGTTTTCATTGTCATCAATAGATTCTTAATTCCAGATTTTTATTTTTAATTGAATTCAAATTCCATCATCTCTGGTGGCGGGATTCGAAACCGGGTCCCCAGAACTTTGGCTGAGTTTTTGGATTAATAGTTGACTGATAATACCACGAGATTCTCATCTCCCCATCAGAGCTGATGTTCCCAATAATTCCTAGCAGACAATTTAATTCCAAGATTAACTCCAAGGTGTGACCTGAAGTTACCGTGGGGATGAAAGCTAAAAGACAAAGGATAACCTGAAAGCTAACTGTAATGGTATCAGGTCCCAGCCTGCCTCATGGTGAACTGTTCAGAACACAGAACAAAGTTCTTCACAAATCAATCAGTTTCCTGTCTGGCAGTAAGAATTGAATAGAACTGTTCTCAGAACATGCAGTTCAGAACAGATCCTGGTGTTGAAGCAGGTCTCTAAGAATAGTTCAGGGTCAGTGTTACTGTAAGTTGGAAAGGATAGAGAGGTGCAGGTGGTGGCATGGAAATCTGGCATTGGGACCATCCCAGATGAAAATGCAGCAAGATAAGGGTCTTGAAGACATACTTCATTGTGTTGCATGAGGAAAGGAGGCTGTGTGTTCTGAAGAAAGTGACCTTGATTCAGCAAATGATTGGACAGAACATCAATGAATCAACATGAGCTGGCAGCTTTGGTGATCATTTTCTTTACGTTTATTGAACACAGTTTCACACTTTGCTGGAACCGACTGCCGTCGGAGGTTGTTGAGGCAAACTCACTGGGGTCTTTTAAGAGACTTCTGGATGAGTATATGGAAAAGAATAGGATAGGGGGTTATAGATAGGTCTGTGGATTGGTAGATGTGATCGGCGCAACTCGTGGGCCGAAGGGCCTGTTTGTGCTGTATTGTTCTATGTTTTATGTTCTATGTAAATGGACTAGCAACAGCTGAGAATCATGGGTTACAGCAGAATGGTCACACGGTAAGAGTAAAGTCATATCTTAGCTATAACCATTCACAGAAACATCACGTTAACCTTTCCCAACCTCTGCACAATACCTTAAAATACATCAGCTTTTCCCAGAGATATCTGAAGCTGTGCCTGTCCAGTCTTCCTGTTCCACTGGGCTGTGTCACTGGGGTTAAGTCTCAACAATGTGTAGAACAGGAGTGTGATTTGTGCGGGAATTTGTTCGGCAGTTTCACTGTTATTCTGAGGTGAATCAAGAATACAATATACAGGATGGTAAAGAGACTGTGGCAATAGGAACCAACAGGAATAGGGACTAGACCTTCACTGTGCTACAGTGTAGAATATAAGTTTAAAGTTTATTTATTAGTGTAACAAGCACAGTGACACAGTAGCACAGTGGTTAGCACTGCTGCCTCACAGTGCCAGGGATCTGGGTTCGATT